>CM024793.1:19904385-20074385 GCA_014281875.1 Nibea albiflora | reverse complement strand
CCTATTTAATAAAACTAGCATTGTATTTATACACACATCTGCCAGTGAGGTGAAGCAGCCTACTCGGTACTAATTACAAGCAAACTTTTCTATGAAGTGTCATTCACTTTATACTCAGGAGGATTATCAGCTCTAATCTGCTTTGTTTCAAGATACTGTCACATCTTCGCCAAGAAAATACGATTTGGGTACTTAACAGAAGGCTTTCATGGAGTATAACACAGCCTTCAGATGTCATCAAATGAACAATTTGACATAATGATGCCAGACAGGACTGACGCTTCTGAATGAGAGCAGGCTACTTGCTAAAATGGGCCGATTCTCTCTTATTGAAACACAGTTTAGTGAGCGTGGACTCGCCAAAGATCTGTGTTTATATCTGGCACATCGGATGTCTGCATACTCTGTGGCAGATGAAGCAGTAACCGAGCCGTTGTTTGAATTCCTCAGAGTTCTTCATTCTAAGCCCTTACCAGGTTACTCAGCTGGCACAGACTGATGGCTTTTAATTGCGCTTTGTCATGTTTTATCTCGTACGCAAAAATAATTGGACGACGCTGATGACAATATGCCATGTCATCAAAACTAATTGGACCTACTACTTGTATGTGAATCAAATGAAGTAAATGTTTTGTGTGAGGCCGAGGGAACAAAAAGAATGTGGGTTGGACTGTGTGTGTGCGTGTGTGTGTGTGTGTGGTGTGTGCACATGTGGGCTGCAGCACCATGCAGTGGGGACACAGTGGTTTCATTTACAGTCACATTCCTCGACTGACACTCAGACAGCTGCACGCTCACACACACACACACACACACACACACACACACACACAAACATAGTGGTTGGCAAACCAGCGGCGCTCTCAGTTTTAATACACAGTCACACACACACCGTTCAGTTATATGGCAATCATTCAACATAAAATAATTCCTTGTGGTTAAACACAGACACACACACACACTGTTGTTTGCCAGTAACAATAGGGATTAGCAGGAAGAAGCAGACGATACAATGACTCCACTCCATTCAGCACACACATACAGAGTCAGATGCTTACATACTGTAGCGACACAGAAGATATACATCAAACTCAAACATAAACACAGCCACACATACACACACACACACACACTCTACAAACTTTTGTGCGTGCAGCCACGGATACAGAGACTCACTTACACGCACTTACTTTCGGAGCTGACAGGTGCGGCTCAGCCATCACTCTTTCAGACAGTGCAGTAAAAATCTGCACTGAACAGAGCTGAGTGGTTGAGTCTTAATCATTCCTAATCTGTCTCCTCTACAATGCGCTCACTCTGTCTCCGAGCTCTCCAGAGTGGAGGGATTTAAGGATCGTTGAGATAAAGTAAAAATCCTGACAACTGCAGTAAGCTTGTTGTTTGCACCCTGCAATGGACAAATCACCTGAGCTACAATAATACGTGTAACAACGGATGACAGGAAGTCAGCCCTTTTTCTTTGAAAAATCATGACCATAACCTTGGTGTTTTTAGTTGTTATTTAATGGTGAGGTTTCATTTCAGTTCTTGGTGCATTTGGTTTCACTGGGTCAGTCACACTCCCATTAAAGAAACACTTGATATTAATTTCATACATGTAGGTGGAGAGGCTGATAATGATTGCAGTGATGTAGAGAGAGGTCTCCCAATCAAGGAAAAAAGTGAGTCATGTCTCTCACTCAAAACACCTTTTATGAGGGTGTAAGAGTGCAAATTGGTATCTGTGATTGTATAATGGTTTTCTGAACGTTTTGCAGAAGACGTTGCTCTTTGGTTTGAATAACAGTTCATATGTCGGACTGATTTTATCTTCTGAGATTGCGTCTGTCTCGAAAATATTTAGCCCGAAAACTGCTGCTATTTAAGTAGTTTAGTAGTAGAAATAGCAACACCATGCTAAATACATTTAGTATATTCACTGATTTCTGCTCTGAAGTCAAACATATGTATCGTCTTTTTGTGTTTTGGAATTTGTGTATACCTTCTATAACTCTCTGTGTCATACAGCAAAACAGTGCAAATAAACGTACGTCCAACTACTAACTAAACATAACTCACATTTTATCAGAGTTGTTGAAAAGCTGATGTTTTTGTTTGGATTCTTTCTCTGCAGAAATGTCAATAGCAACTTTTGTCCATAGAAATTATGAGTGAGCCACCACCTCGTTGTTGCCATGAATACTTAGATCCGTCTACTAGTACCTGATGAGTGTTTTCCCACATTTTGTCTAGTATTTTGTCCTCTGAACAAAAAGGTGGAGGGTACATTCAGAGCAGCTATTCAAACTACTCTCACACAAATAGAAACGAATAAAAAAACAACTGCACGAATGCTGCAATTGGGATTTTTTTTTTGTTGTTGTTGATCACGGCTGCATCTCGGGGGATAGCATGGACCTATTTGCACATTACACTCCCCAGGTGGAGCTTGTCTCTGGCAGGTATAGATAAGTAGCTGGTGTTCGATGCGTGTATCAGAGGAAGCACATGTCTGCTTACTGCCACCCCGAGACAGCAGTGAAGTTAGCTGTGACAAAGGCCGCAGAGTGAAAGGAACTGAACATTACAGACTGGGTGAGATGCGAGAGGAAAAACAATTCCCTCAGCCGCTCAGAAAACAGAAAAATGTTTATTTGGTGTTCACAAAACGGAAAAGATTCCCCTGTTTTTTCAACCTTCACAATCTCTTGCTAACATAAAAAAAAAACTTTAATTCCAATAAGTCCTCAAACCGAGCCCCTAACATTCCTAAATTACTCTGGCCTCTATGGTTTAAGGAATAATTAAGCAGATTAATAAATATGCATATACTTTGACGAGAACATTGATATCACACACAAGTCTGTTTGGCAAATATGAAGCTGGAGCCAGGAGGATCGAACACTTTGTAAGCTCTCCATCCACCAAGAACATCTCCTCATAACCAATACATTAAAGTCAATTTGATTAAACAACACATGCAGTCCGGTCTTTATGTCCCTGGGTCCGCAGCCTCCTTCATGCCAACACACAAACATTTCCTCTTGGAAACACAGAAGCACATCTGTCAACACACAGACATGCTCACACACACACTAATTGTCCGACAGCATAATAACAGATGATGTGAGTGTGTGTGGAGGGGGCAGAGAAAGATTTGTATGTGCTGACAAACCTTTAAAAAGAGAAATTACTCTGCAGTTGGATCATTCCCATGATGGGTGTTGAACTCAATGCAATGGAGTGTGTGTGTGTGTGCGTGTGTGCTGGGGTGTGTGTATTTGTGTAGTCTCCAAAGAGGGGACCCTGCAGCTAAAGCCATTTAGAGAGGCTTTAAGTGCTTGAATAGGCCTAGAAACACAGTTCTTTATCAGGGAATTTGGCGTAGATAATCGAAGCTGGCTCCAAACCGCAGAACAGCAATTTTGCAGTTTAAGAAAATGAGAGGAAGAGAGCAATGAAGGATGGAGCGATGGAGAGAAAGGGAAAACAAAGGAAGAACCTCCACAGCTCATTCAGAAGAAAGGAGAAGAAAATCACTGCATTGGAAATAGTGTGTTTGTGTGTGTGTGTGTGTGTATACATACAAAGAAAAAAAAAGATACAGTAAAGAAACACTGACACAAGGACAAAAGAGTTGGGGGTGGGGGGGGGGTTCCTACTGTTGCTGATCGGCTGTGTGGAGACAGATGGGAAACTAAGTGCATACTGTAGTTTCATATCTGGAGGCGAGAAGAATATCACTATCTATCTTGGTTGAGAGACTTTATACTCAGACTGCAATAGAAACCTGTTTTATTGTCACGGCGCCGCTGTAATACTGGCTATAAACCGGAGCTGTTAGTGCAAATGTTCTGTCACCATTAGGAGGGTGGAGACATCAACACGCTGATTGGGCAACGGCTGTTCTGCATGAGACTGAGTAGAGATTTGTTAACTCTTTTTGGTTAGTTCTTTTTGAATTAGAATCTGTTAAATAGGTAAAGTAACCAGAGACTTTTTGTCTGGACTGGTTTTAAATAGAGCCTGGCAGATCAGTATGTTGAGATTGGCCTCTATTGATACATCACAGCACATACAGCACAGTATGTGCTTAATTAATTCATGATTTCATATTTAATTCATTATTATAAGTTTACTATTTTGGTGCACTGATGTGCCAAATGCCAAATTTCATGGCAAGACATTGAATAATTGTTGAGGTATTTCAGTCTGGACCAAAGTGGTGGATCCACCAACCGAGGCTGAGATCTCCTGACTTTTAGACAATGATGTGGGTCAAACTCCAAAAACCTTGGATGCTCTCTGCTCAGAATTTACCCACGTTCTTACCCAGCTTGTAACATTATCTTTCTGTTGAAATGTGTGAAACCGCCGAGCCAAACCCCGGATAACTGTGGAGGATTGTTCAGGAGGAAAAGCAAAGTTTGTTGGGCAACATGTTTTTAATGGATTGTTTCCTGGAGGCTTTCATTTCGTCCTGGAAGTGTCGATTGATTGAAGAGAACCGGAGTGTAACTCGATGCAACCAACATAGCACAACCAAATGATGCCTTCATATTTATTGTCATGGATTATCCCTCTCTATGGAAACACTATTATTGTCTAAGTCAACTTCTTTGCTTTTTGGTTTCAACTTGGCACGCACCATGCTTAGTCAGATCCTCACAGATTTCACTCTTTCTCAACAGCCAAAACCAAAATCCCCCTGCTTAACAGTTAAACTTACTCATGTACCTGGCTCTGTTTGCAGAGTGTGCCTGCTGTTTTCTTTTTTTAGCTGCTGTGATTTTATCATTTACAATACAGCCTCTCTGACCTCAGCCGCACATTGTCTGTGACCACTGAGATGAACTTTTAAGCTGTCCGCTCCGTCAAACTCACACTGAGCTGTTTCCGTCTGCACCGCTGTTCTCTTTGAGAGCCGCACAATTCAGCCTTATTGACAGCTTTCCAGGTTTACACTTGAAGTCTGCCCTGCAGATTAGACAGGTGACTTCTCCTTCGCGCTTTAATTCTGCTCTGTAAGCTCTGTAACATTCGGTCTTGCTGAATTCCCAGCGTGCGTCATTGTTAACTGCAGAGCACACAGCACTTTATCTTTAATCTTTATAGTTTCATCTTTGTGCTTTACATTTTCATGGTGTTTTTCTAAATATCATTTTGATATGGGAAACCCATACATACCGACGACCCATCTAGCAAATGACACCATCAATTTGTAGTTAATTATAATGGTAGCACTTACTTTTAAGTCCCCCTGTTATATATATATATATATATATATATATATATTAGCAGTATATAAACATGTAATATATTGTTTATAATTACTACATTATAATTTAATTGTAAGCAGATGTAAGTGTTTCTTAATTCATTGATTAACGATGACAACTCCTGCACACACCCAAAAGAAGATCACAGGGTGGTTCAATCCCTGGATTGTACGATCTAAATGTCCAAACACTCCCAGCGTGTCATTGTTGTGAGGGCATTTGGCACCTTGCATGACAGCCATCATGTGTACTGAATGTGCATATAAATGGATGTACATGGATGTCATGTGTAGTGTGACAGCTCCTTGGGTGGTCAGAAGACTAGAGAAGTGTTCGAACAAATAGAAAAAAAGTACAGTTTATTTATCATTAGGGTTGAGCATCAAGTATCGACTGGAACCAGGACTAACATTTCGATTCTCACGGAATCGTTCAAATTTAAACTAGTAGTAGTTGGCCAACCCTATTCACCATGTGCCATAGGTGGAGGCTGCTGTGTAAACAGATCATAAATGACAGCATATTAATACACAGTTGAAATAATACTTCAAAGGAAAAGTCATCATCGACATATGGCATCCATCCATAAACCCTTAAACCTGTCCAAAGCCCAAACCAAACATACCCACAGTGTTGCGTCTAATCATGGTGAATCCTCCAACTGAGATGTTCTTCATAAAATTTTCAATCTACAACGATAGCCTGCACTTTTAGCAAACAGTACTTAACTCACCACACTTGAGTTAATAATATAATAAACTTTCTATGTTAGAAAATCATAATGAATATGACCTGCACTTTTGAGCTTTAAGAACGGCTGCACACTTAGCACAAGCATTTAACTGGCCATAAGTGGCTTGCGTTGACTTTGCCGTGATAATGTAATGGTCAATTGAACAAAAGCAGCAGGTCCGCTCTGCCGTCACTGCTGCTGAACACAGTCAGTGTGACTCAATCATTTAAAGAGGTGATGCGAGGTTAAAATAACTCCTACTGCACATAATATCGACGGAAGCCTATTGGCTGTGAAGTATAACAAGAGTGAAAAATTAACAGCAGTCAGGAGCCAAATGCTGGTAAATTTTTGGTAATTGCCTACTCCATCAGCCACTCTGGCAGGCCACCAACCACCATTCCAAAGTCCTTTATGGTTCTAAAACCAAGCTGCTTGGTAAAATTGTAAAAAACTGTGGATAGATTTTGGAGATGTTGCTGCTGCTGCTGCTTGTTTCCTGCAGACTGAAGAGGATGTTTTCATACTGTGGAAAAGTCCTGGTGGTGCTTTTCCTATTATATCAAGACAGCTGTCCATCAAAGCAGCGCAAGAAATGATGATAACATCATCATCATTACAATATTTCAAAGAGCCTTTGTCCTGCTGTATTAATACAGTAACGATAAACACTGAGGAGATACACTTGTACTCCCACACGTGAAGGTGGGCAGGAAATAGTAATGATCCGAGCTGGTAGCGTGTGTCAACTACTTGCTGCTAATCCAAAATATTATTTCATTTCATTTCAAATGAAGAACCACGAGCAGCACCTCTTGATCACACAATAGTGCTCTCATATCCACAATCAGTCCAACACAGAGAGGATATTTACGGGCAGGTTTATGTATTTATGTACTCTCGCTGTTGTTTACATCACCGTTTATGCTTCTAATCCTCTCTTCCAAGCTTTTATGTGCTAACTGCTTGATTCCTTTGCCGCTAGACGCAGTCCTACTTTGACAGCAATGTGTTTCTCATCTGATAAGACGATGCTGTATATGTCTAAAATAAAAACACATATATAGCGGCAACATGGCACCTATAAAGAAACCTATGTGCACACCACATAGGCGATAATGGAGCTGCTCTTTCTGCTGCCTACATTGCAGATGCCAAGCTCACAGAGGAGGAACTTCACACTTGATTAAACACTGCCACTTGAATGAGCCACTCACACACCTACACACACCCACGCGCACACTTAAAGACATATGCATACCTTAGGGCAAGAGGAGACATCCAAACACATGCTTAAACACAGCCAAAACTGTCTTCATGTGCATCCGGCAGTGAGGCAGTGTTTGTGTGTGTGTGTGTGTGTGTGTGTGTGTGTGTGTGGTGTGTGTGTGTGTGTGTGTGTGTGTGTCATCTATCCATATGTCATCTCTCCTCTGATGTGACCTTTACACACAGATATTTTCTTCCCGCCCTGCCAGCAACACTGCTAACACAATTACACTGGGCTAATGAACAGAGGACCCTGATAAAGTGGTACACACACTCACACACACATTCACGTTTCCTCCATGCATATCAATCTCCCTGTAAAGGCTACATTTGCATCTTTAATATAAATGAAAGTGCTTATTAAAGTGCACACAGCAGTTCAGATCAGATGGAGGAAGAGCTCGTCTAAATCTGGAGCGTTTAACCCGTCGCGCTCCTCCATCGCTTCTAATAAATCCAACCTTCTCTTCTTCTCTTCCGTCTGTCCGCAGGGGTCAGACAAGCAAATCAGCTTTCTGTTGTGGTGCTTTTGTCAAAAATGAACTCGAGGTCACATCAGTTTTTTTAACTCGTCTGCAACCCAAAGATATCCAGTTTGGATTCAGATGTAACGAAGAAAAGCAGCAAATCCTCCAAATCCAGAGACTGTTTGTGTTTTCAGCTTCTAACTTTTAGCAGTTAATCACTACAACACTTTCCTGCCTGTCAGTTGAGAATTCAGTAATATACAGTAAATGCTGCTTAGAGGCTTTTTAAGTGTTAAATGTTCATATAAAAATACTGAATATCTCTATACTATCATCCCTACAGTCTATCCACGTGTGAATAGCCTTTACAGCAGTTAGTTTAAAGCAATAATGCTGCAAGGAAACCAAACCTCATGCCCTGATTTTCCTCCACGAGACTGAGACGCTCTTAATCTGAAATGATCCCAGTGTGACACTTTGATTAGATTTCACACCAGTATGAATAAATTTGTTTCATTAGTACTAGCACTAATATTTACAAAATGCTCTCAGAGGGATTCTCCATGGTAATAAAAGAGAAAAACTCTTTACAGGTTTGTTGTGAGCCTTTTTTTTCTATGCAGGGAAAAGAACTTGAGGGTTCATGGGAGACAAAATATGATAAAAACTTATTTCTAAAGATCTATAAACAGCCATGGATACAGATTTCTTTGCACAAGCATTGAGTTGTATGTGTAGTTCTTCCATGTTTCCGGATTGGGTCGGATGTGATGAGATTGGCTTGGATTGGCGTTGAAGTGCTCACAGGTTGCTCTTACAGTAGAATAACAAAAGACTTCTTTGGCCACACCCAGCACAGCTCATGAAGCGTCCACAACCAAAAGAAAAACATATTTCTCTCCTTTTTTCATGATCACCGTCCAGAGAGAGCATTTGTAACCTACCTTCACGTCCTCTCACAATATATTCTAAAGCAGTGGTTGTCAAAGTGGTCCCTATAGGTGTCCCTGAGGGGAGGATGCAGGTGCTCTGCATCAGAATGGGCTTTAACTCGATTACACTATAATTTAATTCTTTAGCTGGAAAACGTATGATGTCTTTTATGTTCACGCGAGGCTCTGAGCACCACCATCTCCATCTCCATTTACATTTTGGACTGATATATAATTCACTTCAGTCCCGTTTGACACTAAATCAACAACAGACTCTTTTCCTTATGGGATCCCTGGGACCAAAAACTTATCAAATGGGGGTCTGGAGCCTAATTTGTCCTTACTCAGGGGGCCGTGACATAAAAACATTGAAGGAACTCTGCTCTAATTCCATCGCTAATCAAATCTGGATCTACATTTTTGACACAAGGTTAGAGTCGCAGAGGAAGAGGGTTGAAATCTTCAGGCTTTGCATTGGTCTGATTGTGACTGGACGGGATCCTGAGTTTGCCGAGTCTGGTTCTGATTATCACGTCTAAGGCCAGACAGCATTCCAGCACTGCTGCAGGGCCACAGCCTCACAGGGGACTGGAGGGGGGAGGGGGGGCCTTAACCACTGCGCACGTGTTCTTCTCATCGTATAATGCTTTATTAAACTTTCGACTAGATGATCAAACTTTAAGACCCTGTGGCAAACAACAACTCTGCTGGAGTCTTTGAGTATCTGTCGCTGGGCTCCAGGGCTGCTGTTCTGCAGCTGAACCTGTCCTCTGACCTGTAATAAAGTATCACAATGGTGTTTTTAATGATATGTAGAACAGCCAAACAAATGGCTGAGATCTAGTTTATGAGCAGTTCATGATCTGTACGTGAAAATACAAAAAGTTCATGCTGGTACGAACCCTATGATGATGATTATAATGTTGATTTAAGATCAAGTGTTATCATCCTGATATCAGGAGGAACATAATATTTGATGTGATTCATAAGAACGCAGTTAACGTAGGCTGGAAGTAGGTAACAGGGAACAGTTAGAAAATCAACTTGACACAACCAGGCCATAAAGCTACTGGGAGGAGAGCGGAGTTCACCTTTGGTCCACAGTAATAAACACATGATGATATACAAACACAGAAATGCTCTTACTGCTGCAACCAACACGCACACACACACACACACACTGTGTACACACACATTCATAACTTCAAGAAGTCCTCGCTGGTCATTCTGCTCACTCTCACACACACTTGTGCGGACTTTGTACGGAGCTTCATGCAAACTAACCGCCAAGTTCTGCGAACAGGCATTTCATTTCTTGTTAACATGACATCTTAACCCAGACCCTCGAGCTGCACTCTCTGACGGCGTGTGTTTATCTCAGGCTTGAGGACCCGAAGGCCGCGTGCAGATATTGATGATTTGCTCTTGTTAACCTTAAAGCAATATTTCAGCCGGGTGCAGCAGTGTGGTGTAGATTTTGGCAGGCATACGCCCATGGGGGGGGGGGGCGGGGGGGTTCATAAATAATCAGCTGCATATGTTTGCCGTCCTGGTCGAGAGTGGTGATGTATTGGAACTCGACTTCGTTTTGCTTTTCTTTCAGCGTGCAAATCATAATTCAAGTGGATACAAAAAAAGAGAAAAGTACTTACAGCCAAATTGTAGGGTTTAGCTGCTGGTTATTGTTGCCCTCTTTAACAGTGATAATCATACCTTTCTCCATAAAGCAGTTACCGTTTCATAAGAGAGGAGAGAAAGACAAATAAAATGGAGAGGAAAAAACGAATACTGGAGAATAAATAAAAAGAATAAAATATGTGTTTTATATGCACAGCATAAATACTAGAATAAGACTACTACTACTAAAATAAGAGGAGGAGGCCATACACGCCCAACACTAAGGACAGCTTTCTAAAAGTATTGATGAAGAGGTTCATGGGGAAAACACACACCAGCAGGACCTCCAAATCTAATAAAAATGAAAATACTGTTCCACAGTGAAATATCAGTGTCGCTCATATCATTCATACAGAGACCTGCTGCTGCTAAATAAATATTCAGTCAGACTATGTTACAGCTATAGTCCTCCTGATGCTGCTATTAAACTGTTTTTTTTCCTCAGGCATGTGGAGTGGACACCCCTGGGCCTGGGGGTCAGAAAGGGCGTGAGAGCACAGACAAGCCTAGCTGAGAGACAGAGAGAGAGAGAGAGAGAGACTGAAGGGATGGTGTCTCTGTGGATGTGCTCCAAGGCAGCAATCCAATACTGTAAACACGCTGTCTGAACCTGGGAGACACGACCCCCAGAGGACGCTGAGAGGAGATCTTCAGAGGAGTTCACAAGGTTATTAAGAGCATCTCGACCCAGACAAGAGTCCATCTTGACAAGTCATTGACACTCGTGCTTGGTCGTAAAAAAACTTTTCTGAAGTTGTTCTTCACTGCTTGCTTCCCGCGGACTGCTGCATCTTCAGTGGTGACCTCATGCTGCACCAGTCCAACCAATGAAGTCATCACGGGGTTCTCGACAACCACACGTTGCCCCTGTGGTTAAAGGGGTAGACCACAGACTCTCTTCCCCCTTTTCATCTTTCTACTGGCATCAAAGGCACTAAATGTGCTAAGAATTTAGAAAAGAAAACATTGTTCTGGGTGACTTCTCAAACTGCTTGCATTTCTACAGAACTCATTCATTGGGTCACTGTCTAAATTCACATCCGCTTACTCTGTTTGAACAGGAAGTACATCACATTAAGGGAGTAATGATGGGAGCCCATGGGACCTGTGAGAGAAAAAAGCCTCTGTGACTCCTGGCATCACATCTTGCTCTATTTTCTGCTCAACTACTTTTCATCTTAATACTCGTCATACCAAACCTTTGGTCTTTTGGTCTTTGTGTCTTATACTTCATCAGTTTTGAGACAAGAAACTCAGTTTGACTGCTTAAATATCAACTCCTTGACCCGTGGTTGCGTCGAGGAGATCATTAAAATGAGTTTCAAAATTGATTCAAAACCTTTCTTGACAGAAGAACATTTCCACCAAATATGAGGAATGATTGAATCCAACTGTCGGAATCACGATCATTTTTGTATGAAGACTCAAAATGACTGCAGCATGAGCCTTACGGCTTTTATACAGGCAGCAGACTGGCGGCGGCTTTTAGTTAAGCAAAGACGTGCCGAGCTCAAACAACTTTTTTGGCTCTTGCGCCGTGAAAACGTCAAGGAGCATCTCACGAAGTAATTATGAGCTATCAAGGTGAATTAAAGCCATAAAGTCACAGCTATGAGAAGAGCGGGTTAGCCAACCTGCTGACTTTACTTGATCACGGATGCCGTGGTTATCTCAGCAGAGAAACACCTCATTTCCATTTTTCTATTAAAACCGAATTTCTCAGGTTTGACTCATCCACCAAGAGAAGTGTCTGTCTTCAGAGCGGCTCTGCCTTTGACAAACATTTGCATAACTGAAATAACCAATCTGAAAACAAGCATTAGTTCTATTTGCCAAGACTACTTGGCACAGAACGAGAGGGCCATATTCCATTTCTGTGAACATATATCTGTTGCTGTTGCCAGTGTTAGAGAAGTGATAGTTTCCATCAAAAGCCCTGCATCCCAAATTTCACATTATTTGGAACCTTTTCAATCAACTCATGTTACACTTTTCAGTTCCTGGAACGTTGGTAATGGCCAACTATCTTCTCACAGGCTCCGTTTGTTTATTTGTTTTTGCCAGGCTCCATAAGCTTTTTGAACAATTTTGTCACAGAGAGTGCCGGAAAACCATTAACATTCAATTGCATTTTTTTTTTTGTTCTGGATAAATGGCTCCGCTTCTACCTAAATAAAGTCCTGCCAGGTAGCCGGGCCAGTTTTTTTTAAGCTTGAAGAATAAAGAAAGGAGAGAGGGAGACGCAGAAATAATAGGAGGCAGGCGTACAGAAGCACTGTGGGAAGTCTTCAGCAGCTTCAATGAGGGCTCTTATCACAAAGACAAGAGCTCCAGTTGAAAGAAATCCAGAAAGAGACATCTCATTCTTTAAATTAAAATGGGCTTTTGGAGGTAAGATATATCACTGAGGGTAATACATAAGCAGTAAAGAAAGCTAAATTTTTAGATGTACATCTCAACATAAGCAAAAGAAATGAGACTTCCGGTTAGTCGTGCATGATATCAGCATCCGTTGTTTAACTTAAAAGGTGCAACACACCAAAATCAGCAACATCTGTCCAAACGAAATCTCTCCCTAAACACTGAGAGGCTGTGAGAAGAGAGAAACACTCAACACTCATGCCATGCATACTAATTATGTCTGCGTGACTGTGTGTTTCTGTGAGTGAAAACGAGAAGAAAAAAAAAGAGAGAGAAGAGAAGGAAAAGCTCCAAAGATTGTGAAAACAAGTTCCATTTACAGTGATAAAATCTGTTAATCTGGCGGCGCTGGGCCCTCTCAGCATATCAGCCCCATTCATTTCCCTAAAGGACCTCTGGAGTGGGGTAACACACTCCTCTGTACGGCTCACTCGCGCTCGCGGTGAGAGAACCAGATGTTTGGACAGGCTTGATATACTCGTCGCATTCGAGCGGTAATCCCCTTCGCCGTGTCATTGTAGCTGACATAGTGTTTTCGCCAGCAGGCACACATTTCATGTAAACAAGACATCAGCAGCCATAAGTGTAAAGACATAATCAACGCGCAAATGTCAACCATCCGGCTGCCTCCAAGGCGGCGCTGCTGATTTCTGATTGCGCTGCAGATTGAAATGTGACTAATTTCGTGTGTGGGAATAAACACACAGGAGAAGACCGAAGTTGACTCAAAGCGTCGCTGAATTAACGTGTGCACATGTTCGAACGTGCACGGGAAGAGGTCAAGCTAGGGCGCAAGTCTGAATGTGTGTTTTTGCATGTGTGTGTGTGTGTGTGTGTTGGGGTATAGAGCCTTTGCTCTGGCCCTGTAGCCTCTTTTTCCAGCCTGCAAAATGTGGAAAAAATGCGTTGTGACTCCAAGCGTGAAGCAAAGTGCCAGAAAACACTGAACCAGGACAAACACATAAAAATCCATGGCTCCATTAGCCATGTTCAAGCTTAGCCTGGCACAGCTCGGTTTGGTTCACTTTGGCAGTGGGAAAATGGATTTCAGAACAACAGCTGCAGATAAAGCTAATTCCAAATCCGCTCTTTAACAAAGACAGATATGTAGTTCTAGTTTCATTCCTTTATGCAGTCATGTCCACCGCTGTACAGAGCAGATAAGACTGTCGATGACATCACCTCAGCATCTTCTTGAAACAATTATTGCAACACACCGTGCTGAAACCTTGAGTTTTGGTGTGTGTGCGCTCACACAGCTGTGACAGTTTACAGTGAAACAGTGTGAAGAGTGGATCTAATCAGAGCGAATGGAATGTGACCTCTCACCCCTACCCATGACCCTCTGCGGCCGCTGTAGCAGGCTTATCTGATTGGTCTGTCTGGCACGGTAATCATTTCCAGAACCCAAACGGGCCGCAACAAAACCGGAGGGACTCGAGGGGAAGGGGGGGTAAAATCCATTCAAGCTGCTTGTGTTGAAATCTGTCTCACATAAAGCGCCGCAGACCATGTCGCTGAATGATTTTAAGATAAAACAACTATGCGCATAATATTTTCATACCAATAAGTTACCACTCTGTAATTCATAACAGAGAATTGTGGAATGGAAAGGCTGGTGAACAAAACGAGGAGCAGTGAAGTTATGCAGAGACACTCTTACGCTTCTCTGTGTTAATGCCACCCAACTGCTGATCGGTGGAATAATGTGAGGGCGGCAGCAGGAGGAGTGAGAACAGGATTACTCACGCCGTCAAGAAAAAAACGGGGACCCACCCATGAGCGCTACTGGTGGCCCAAAACTCTAGGGTGTTTCATTTTGCGGCTGAAGCTGTGTTTCCAATTGCAACAGTTAAATGTTGTGAATTTTATGCCGCTGACTCCGACTGACTTCTGGCTCGTGGGTATCATAATATTTAGAAACCGTCTGCCATATCAAACTGGGGGAAAAAAAAGATGATGCACTTACAAACAGTTCAAACTGATGGCCATAACATAAAGCTGTAAAATCTTTAAATCATCCAGGCTGTTTATTGATGATGCTCTCAAAAGCGGAGTCTTACATCACAGCTCTACACATTTTCCTTTCTTTCAGTAAGGTCTATGGAAAATGTGGTTCTCATTTTAAAGCATGCATGTGACACAGGCTACCGCTTCCTTTGTTTATCCTCATCATAACACGATATCACAGCTGATTTGACAGTCGCACGCTGAGGTTAAAAAAGGCAAGCTGCAAAGAAAAAGACATGGAGAAATGTACTTCTGTTGACAAGACTTGTAGCCAAAAAGAAAAATGATTCATCTGGAATAACACCCTCTCTGTGTTAGAGCGGTGAACTTCACTTAAAATATCCAGCCTTTAATTTATGATAAGAGGGAGTTGAATTTGTCTGTAACATAAAACTTCACTGTGTACGGAGTTGTGACAAACTGAAGCTTTGCACTGTATTCCAAATGTAACAGCCACTAAGTCACTTTTAAACGGCACCACCAGCAGCGATTCTTCACTCTTTCTGTCTCGCCGGCTCTCTCACATGCACACACACACACACACACACACACACACACAACGCACGCACACTGCACGTTCTA
Source organism: Nibea albiflora (assembly GCA_014281875.1). Classification (NCBI taxonomy): domain Eukaryota; kingdom Metazoa; phylum Chordata; class Actinopteri; family Sciaenidae; genus Nibea; species Nibea albiflora. Next base: position 20,059,015 of record CM024793.1, on the reverse strand, counting down.
CTCTGTATTTCTTCCCATGCGACATTTTTTTCCTCCCCGGTTCTGAGCATCAGCATGCAGAGAAAAACCCATCAGTAATCCCCTGCTGCTCGGCTCTGGAACTGCCTGACTGCCCCATGGTAGTTATAGGTCACTCACACACACACACACACACACACACATACAAACACACACACACACATGCACATCTACAAGTGTGACAATGTGGTTAGTGTAGGTCGTGGTACTTGTACGTCTTTCTCTCACTCACATGCACTCGCATGGAGACGCACACTCGCGCGCAGCGGCAGTCTGTGTGTGTGTGACAGAGAAATGCCAGTCTTTATCACACCCTGCAGTTTAACCCCTTCTAATCCCGTCAGAGTGGAGAGAGCTTTATGGTCAATTCACACTCTTTTCATGCTTTTTATTCCCTCTCTGTAGCCTCGAGAATAATCCCCACAGCAGCTGCGGCACAACATCAGACACGTGTGGAATAGGCTCATCATACACAGCGACAGTGACATGGATATAACATGCATAACACGAGTGCACAGTGAAACACTGCACATTCAAATGATACTGGGTGCTAACTACACGAATGTAATAGTGAGAGAGAAGTGACTGAGTTGTGTTACAAGTCCAGAAGATTTTTCTGTTTTTGGACTGTTCTCTACGTGACTTCACACCCAACCAGGAGCATTTCAGAACCAGTTTGCCTGCCACACTTTGTTAACTTGCTCAGATTTGAGCATTTTTCCTTGGAGTACGTGTTTCTAAATATGTAAATATGCTACATAGTTAAATTGTTTCTTTTTTTGCTGTTGTTTTTTGGCTGTTGGCTGGCTCTGTGCTGTTTCTGTCGCTGACATCTGGCCAGCTTATTATTATTATTAAACCTTTATTTAACCAGGAAAGGTCCGATTGAGATTTAAAAATCTCTTTTTCTATGGAGTCCTGGCCAGAATGATGGGGGCATAAAAGAATCAGACAGCCATGGCGCTTCTGGTGGGCTTTGAAACATTGACTACAACCGCTGTGATTAGCTCAGGCAGCAGCAGTGCACAAAGAACAATTAATCAATTAAGCATTTGGTTGGTCAAAACAAAAGGAAAAGTTAGAAGCACCTATCACAATATTCCAAAAACCCAAAGTAAGGCCGCAGGCAAGATCATTTTTTAAGGCTTTGACAGAGACAGGTGAAGAAGGTGAGATGAAAGTGGGGAGAGAATGACATGGAGCAACAGGCAACAGGCCGGATTCGAACACTGGGTCGTCGGGGCAAGTTCTGAGCCACACTCAGGAGGTGCCCCCTTCTGCTTCTTGTTTTGTTCAACAAACAGTCCAAGAATATTCAAATTACCATAAATTAAAACAAGGAGAAGAAGCAAGAACCAGTGAATGTTTGGCAATTTACTTTGAAAAAATAACTTGAACAATTAAACGTCTATCACAATTTTCAACTAACTGAATGATCAGTTGTTTCACCTGTCAAGTATCTTTACTCGGACACAGAAGAATAAGAACACTTATGCCTTTCGAGTATCAGTATCAGTTCTGGCCTCAGAAATCTTGTATATGTCGAGCTCTAGTGACAAGCCAAACACCGGCCACAAGACCGCAATAACGCTGCTGCTCAGATTAAGTACAGAAGGTGGTGAAACATGATGCAGGTGTTTTAAGATAGCAAATATCTGCAGACAGCAACAATGCGAGAGTCAGCTGTGAGGAAGATGTTCCAGTGCAATTATGTTGTCATGTGATCACCGTTCAACAAAAGGCAGATTGAGGACAGCGTCACACAATCCTCTCCTTTATACCTGAGCGTTAACTTCATCACTGTTCACAATGGTGACACACAGCAGCGTGTATGTCGCTGATAAAAGAGAGAAAGAGTTGCATTTGTTGGTGAAAATGCAACTTTAACAATGGACTCTCGTGAACACACAGCATGTGCTGCAGGTTGTGCTTTCTCCTACCAACACGTCTCTAAACTTCTCAAACATGGACACTGGATATGATAAATATACATTTATGGCACATGATGCGTACTAACAGTCAAATATCTTTTGGATTTTGGGCTGTTGATCAGACAAAAATTGGAGATGTCACCTGGTGTTATGATGGACATTTTTCCTATTTTTTCACAGCAGCACAAAATGATCAATCATCAATAATCAGAGAAGCAGAAAATGGAAATAATTCATAACTGCAGGCAAAGCTTATCAGTAAATAGTCAAGATCTTATGTATAAGAGACCAAGAAAGACTTGACTAAACCTTCTGTGTCTGACATGTATGTATAAGAAATCTACCCATTTCTAAACACACTGTACCATGTCGAACACACACCCAGACACACAGGTGCAGGTATGCATGAACAGAGTTTATAATATAGCTCCACAGAAGAAGAAACATGGAGCTGAATGCTTGCAGGAGTACACAGGGAAGCCAGTCAACTACATCAGCACACAGTGGGAAAATGAAATGTTGTGTTCAACAGCCACATAAACTGCTCAGTTTTCCTCGGTTTCACAAGAGGAAAGAATTTGAAACAGTGTGTGGAGAGGCGAGGCATGAGGCTCACTCACGCACACACACACACACACACACCACACGCACAGAAACGCTCAAAAACAAACCCCACAGCTACATACAAAAACACGCTGACTCAAACACACACAGAATATTTCACACAACCAATTTCGCAAAACCACATACATAAACACTCAGAACACTCCCACCGCATACACACAGGCACACGCTGCAAGGAACACACACGTGCACCCACACACACAAGCGCAGCGCGTAGACGTGTATGCATTCAGTGAATGGCTCCACTTCTCTCATTAGGGAGAAGGGGAGCCGCCTGCAGCCAAACCTCCTGTAGTCAGTCTGCTGAGATCTCTAAAACTAACAGTACTAGTAAGACAGAGAGAGAGAGAGGAATGAAACAGTCATACACTTCACCTACACTGGAAAAACAGATGAAGAGACTGAATGGAAGAGAAAGGGGGACTCATAAGGAGAAGATGTATCTCTCTACTCACTGATTTGACTTTTAAAACTATGACTGCCCAACCTGGAATTCAATTCAAGGCCGAATTGGAAATAGACTAAACTGTAGTCTGATTTCTGCGTCTCGCTCTCTAGCAATGCCGCTAGCACTGTGGTGGCTAACTGTTATGTGAAAGTGAAAAGGCATCTAGCTACATCTCTTTTGCTAAAGCAAAATTACGTTGAAACATTTTAGATTCTAAAGAATCTTCCGCACACATTTCTTGACAAATGAAAGGGCTGAAGTAGAAACCAAGTCCAAGTCTGGCCAGTTTTGGGGCTTGAGCCAAGGTTGAGTCTTATTAATGAGAGTCACTTCAATCACCAGGGTCCTTTGGGTTTATAAAAGTTTAAAATGTGATGGGAACAGGAAACATAATCAACATCAATTTGCCTTGATTTTGATCATTTTCTAAAATCGTTAATAAAAACAGGCTGGCCGTGGTGCATGTTATTTTTCTCACACACTTGGGCATGAATGTCTAAGTGTCTCAAAATGAGGGTGCTTGGTTGTTAAGTGGCAAAATCACACTATGGAAAATAGACATTACGTCTACATGTAAATGAGAATGCAAAACAGCACATGTGATACTGAAGAATTTCTCTGTGGGATACAGCTGAGCAACAACTGCAGTGTGATTTAAGAGCAGTCAGTGACACTGCACAAGAAAGGCAGGAAATGAAAAAAAATGAAGAAAAAAACAACTGTACTCGGTCGAGACCAAAGGCCAAGACCAAGACAAGTCTGAATGAAAACCCTCATGAGACTGAGGCAGTCCTAGCCCAGATGTCCTGAGATAAACATGTTTCTGGGTCTACGACCATGCTAGCTGAATGCTAACTTCAGCAGGCTAACAAGCTTATAACGACCATGTTAACATGCCGATGTTTAACTGATATAACTTTTACCAGTTTAGCTCAGAATGCTAGTATACTAACATTTACCAGTTAGGTGTAAATGCAAAGTACAGCTGAATCATATTTCATGCATGTGGTCATAAACTGGACACTGGACAACTTCAAAGATTGTCAAAGAGATTGATATTTATCCTGAGGGAGGCATGGATTATCTGTACCAAACTGTCTGCTAATCAACCAATGATGCACAGTGAAACCAGAGATGTCAACCTGATGGTGGTGCTAGAGAAAAACAAGGGATCACCTGAGAGTCTAAGTTTAGACAATAGGCTTCATCCTCTGGGGGACCATGAATGTCTGGACAAAATTTCCTGGCAATCCTCCCAAAGCTTGTTGAGATGTTTCAGTCTGGATAAAAGTGGTTGACTGGCTGACTGACTAACATTTATAAAGCCAAACCACTAGCGTGGCTAAAAAGCCAACTGAATTCAGTCGAGACCAAATACTGACTCCGAGACAAGGCTGAATGAAAACACTCGTGAGACAAACAAATCCAAGATAATGGAGGAAACATCTTGAAACAGGACGCGAGAACTGCAGCGCCAGCAAAAGCTGTCGAGACCACTGTGGAAGCGAACAAGTGAAGTCCTTAACATACATGACAACAAGTCCGTCGTGAGCAACTGCAGCTTCTTTACTTCTGCCTGCAACACAGATTAAGTCTGTTGATGCAACACAATGCACATTAACTTCACAGTGTGGGCTTACATCGTAGAAAATAATGGATGTGTGTTGTATTTAATTGTATATAATCAGATGGAACAATGAACAAAAGCACATGCTGTCACATGGTGAAAAACATCAGAAGATCTTAAATAACTACAACCTTTAATAATATTTAAAGATGTGACGTTTAAATGCACAGAATTCTGACAGGTTTTTCAAAGCCATGTGAATATCCTGAAGGACAAGCAGAGAGAGAGAGAGAGAGAGAGAGAAAGCGAGGCAGGGAGGGAATAAAGAGGCGGGAAGAGAATAACACACAAAATAATAGCACACAATACCTAAGCCGCGGAGAAAGGAGAAAGAGAGAGAAATAGAGAAAGGCACAAAAACAGAAAATAATAGACAGCCCCATTAGGCAGAGGTTATTGAGTAAATTCATCTCGCTAGACAAAAGCTTCTCTTGTGGTTGTGTCACTGCTGCTTCCACCAAACTCAACACTTTCTCTCCAATTTTGGTCCATTTGCAACCCCCCGCATCTGTTAAAAGCTAAATTGCCCGTCTGCGTTGCCTTAAAATGGTTTCCCATGCATCACCACCCTATAAAGGTGGCGATACGCGGGGCAATTTCAACGGCCAGAGCACCGCCGCTTTCAAACAGGAAACCTCAAGGTGCCTTAAATGGATTTCAACATGTTTTTGACCCTGTGGTTTACTTTGTTGTGGGGGAGTGGAAGCATTTACTATCACCGCTACAGTTTCTGTGTCTTATCAGCCGTATCCTTCTTTCAGACAGAACGCTGGGGAATTTAAGGCTGGCAGAATCCCATACAAAGACAAAAGGCAGAAGGGAAGCGCACTCGAGAAAGCTTAAAACTAAGCAGTGAAAGTTTATTTCTCAACTGGTGAAAGAAGTTCATCTGTCACAACAAAGAAAGAGCCAGTTACCTTCAAGCAGAAGTCATGTACTTCTGCACGTTTCCTTCCTCCAACAATTTAGAACAAGATGAAAGTCTGAAGAGTTGGACCACCAGGCGCTCCGCTCCCGAGAGAGACACTGACGGCGCCTTTGTCCAATTTAGTGCAAAAGTCCAAAGCGATCAAATGACAAACTTTGTATGTTCTTACAGAGAGTGCATAGAGATGCAAAAACACCTGCTGGGGTGTCCTTGAGCAAAAGGCTCAACCTGGCAGCTATAATTCTCATGATGAGAGCCAAGAGACACACGAGAGGATGCGTCGCATATGGTTCTCTGATCCTATTTCTCAAACACACACAAGACAAAACCTTACGTACAACCCTCCCTCGCACACGCAAGCTTATGTTTGACTAAGCACTCAACAAAATGAGATGAGCCTTTGTGTGTGCGCGGGCGTGTGCGTGTGTGCGTGTGTGTGTGATGATCGGGGAAGTGTCATTGTGCTTACTGACTCAGCATTTCTGCGCTCACTGTCATTTCACTGCAGTTTCCTCACAGCAGGAGCAATTGGGACTTGCCAGGATCTTTCTCAAAATGTTTAAAACACAAGATCGATGGCACTGTCTCTTTACCTTATATTTTCCCCCAGCTGGCAAATTGCTTCTTTTGGCAGCCTGGTGAAACACTAATCACAGAAATGCTGTTTTCAGTCTGTTTGTTATGGTGTGTTTCTTTCCTTTTTTGTTGAAATTGAGGCACATGAATATTGACTAGACTCGCTTTATTTGGTCTGCGGGGATGACTTCCCCTTTCGGCTGCTCGCCACGGTGGATCATCTGTTTCCATCTGCTGGCAAACCGGGCCCCGCCCAGCCCAGCATGGGGATCTGATGATCCTCGTATTTGATTTGGCACAGGCTTCTTTTACGCCGGATGCCCTTCCTAACGCAAAACCATCCCCATTTATCTGTGCAAGGGACTGCATTTCCCAGTGACAGCAGAGTAACCCACCGTTCAGAATCCTGCCCGAGGACACTTCAACATGTGGGAGGAGGTTTGGGATGGATCCGCAAACCTTGTGATCAGTAGTGACCTGTGACCTGAGCCAAAGCAGCCGCTGTGTGGGGAATGACTGAACTCTGGATCCTTATATTTTTCACAGCAGGAAAAACCCACAGTTGAGCAAAACCTAGCTTGGCATCGAAATGAGAATGAAGTTGCACCGCTACGAAGAGACCATCTCTATACGGTTTCTTTAAAAACTTCTCAAGCAACAAACAAGAGTTCTGTTGAACATTGAAACACATGATTTTCAAAAAACAGCTCACACAAACATATGAATTCATTAACATTCTGGGTTGCAAGCAATTGCCCACGATTGCAAAAGGAATTGATAGGACCCCAGAGGGTTAAACACGTTAGATATCACCAGAAAACGGAAGTACAGGCCTCAGTCGGGATAATACCACCCCTTTTGACATGCGTCATGATGTTTCAAACAGCTAGAACAGATCAATGAAGATCTACAGATACAATACAAACAATACTGTCACAAGCCAATTCCAGGAGTTAGTGTCCCTAAAACTTTATAGACTATACGGTCTAAGCCGTGTCATCAAAATCAGCAAGAACAGCAAAGCCTGTTTCATCAAGTGAATCGCCCAAGTCACTCTGTCTGTATCTACTTTCTTTCTTCCTGAGTTGCCTTTCTCTCCTTATTTCTCTCAAATTCCTAATCACTTCCAGAGAGGACCAGGATCGGAGATTGCACAACCTCAACCTCAGTGCCTTTGTTTCTCTCCATCCCCTCCTCCTCCTCTGAGCCCTCTCATCTGAGTCACATTGTCAAGAACACCGTCACTCTCTCTTTGCCTCGCTGCTCCCAGCTCCCTTTTGCTTCCCGTCTCATTTTCTTCCCTGTTCTCATTGTTTTTAAACCTCGCCTCAGTCGTTTTCTCCATGACTTTGCTCTCTTGCTATTCCATTGCTTTCCCTCTTGTTTATTTTTTCTTCCTTCTCTTGTAATAAATATCACTAGCTAAGTCTCCAAGCATTTCCAAGAGTTTGATAAATTAGATGAGATGGGATGTGAGTTAAATTATACCCATAGAGTATAGATGTGTTAATGTCCAGGCTAAAACACTAGGTTTTGGAAAATTCTTCACTGTCTTCATGCTAATGTCTGATCTTTTTTTCCTTTTGCTTAAGAGGCTCATTTCAGTCATTTTATATTTTAGTTTTTGGAAAGTTCTTTTGCAATTGTTTCCCTAAAAATGGTCCAAAACTGGGATCAAAACAGAACATCTGCCATTACACCTTTCCTGCTGACCTCCTCACCCTGACAACACTCCAATTTCTTCGGGCTCTTTCGCTCGCTCTATCCCCCGGCCTCCTTCAGTGAGTCTTACCAACAAGCCCAGATTGCAGAGCATACTGTATATAACCACTTTCACCTACCTCTCGCCTTCACAGACCTCACTTATCCCTCTTCATCCCCCCTTCTCTCTCCACTGCGATGCCTAAAAATCCTCCTCTCCTCTCCTCCAGGTCTCCGGGTCAAGTAAGATACTTTCAACATAAAAGTCATCCGCATCCCTACCAAGGTGAGAAAAACTCTGCTAACTGCTTCTTAAACGCCACTGTGCTTCACATGGGAGAAAGCCGGACTCGTCTGTGTTGGCTCTCCGGCTTCTCTTGTTCCTTTTGGAGTCATTTGGTTCAAAGTAACAGGCATCAGCTTGGTTGTTTAAGATAAGCCTGCAGTGTGTCTTGATATGAATTTTGAGTATTGACTTTCAAACATTCACCAGTTATCAACAGCTTCCTCTTTCTGAGGCTGCAAAGGAGCGTGCGTTCACCTCAGAGTGCTTTACATGGGACTGCCTGGGGGAGAATTCCAGATGAACAAGAGTGTTTCAAACCTATTGAAAGTGTTTGGAAATCTGTTTCCCGCCTGTATCTTAGTAGAATCCTTGCCGGTGCTATGAGGCTGAATTTGAGAGTTGTTAGCAGAAAATAGCAGCTGGCATTGCTCTTCAAATTAAGCATAGAAGGTCAGACATCTCACATTCACAGTCACTGCTGTATCGTCTTATCCTTCCCCTTTTACCTCTTTTTTGCATTTCCCTCCTGTTCCTCCCTCCCATACCTCTATATGGCCTAGGGAAATCCTAACCACCACATGAGATAACAGAAGACAGATCTTCAGCTGAAAGCCATGTACGGAAAAAAAACAGGAACGAAGCACTCTAAGCGCTGACCTTGGCCCAGCACTAAATATATACGAGGATAGAAGGAGGGTAAAGGGAGGATGTCCGAGTGTGAGTCCGTGCGTGTGAGAAATATGGAGACGTGCTGAGTGGACTGATGTCTAAGAAACACAGGAAACATGGACAAGTTCAGTAGTGTGGCTTTCTTTGGCTGCACGCACACACACACACACACTGATTATTTTGCTGCCTCAACTGTTCAGACAGCGCAGAACATAAGGCAGAAATTGGCCATTTGGGACAACAAACACGAGCTGTATGGTCTGCAGCAGCAGAAGAAAATGGGTTGCTGAAATTCTTTTAATTGCTGACAGAACAACGGTAGAATTATCCTTGCTCACACTAGGATAGGAAATAACTCCCGCAACCCACCCACCCACGCTCCATTCGTCTCACTTGAAAACACCGAGCGCGGATGCTAACGACAGTCAGAAAAAGTCCCATTCTGAACTTGGGAAGCGAGTGTTTGCAATCAGGCTGCGTGTAATAGTGTAAAAGTGGCTGCCACCTCCGTCTCGCGGTTACCTGTCACATCTGTGCAGCTTTGGAGCGTCTCGTCCCCTTACAAGAAAAACTATTTCAATCTGCCTGCCCTGTTTGATCTGTCTTGGCCTTTCACGGCAGAGGCTGCATCAAAAAGACGCCGGGAACTTAAAAGCTCCATCGCTTCATCTCTCCCTCTCTCCCTCTCTCTCTTTCCACACATCTCTCCTTTTCGCTCTCATCCACTTTTTCTCATTCTCTCCCTCTGTCTGTTTTGTTCAGACAGAAATTGGGAGTTGCAAACACTTTGCCACTGGCTCATCAGAAAAAGAAGCAAAGAGCAAGACAAATTGGCTCATCTGCTGTTCTATCACCGATACCGGTACCCGAGTCGATGCAACAAGATATCCTGTAATTTAAATGATTGGATACAGCCACGATGTGACGAGGCTCCATATTGATTACAGTTATGGTTTAGACAGACAAAACTAAGCATTTTAATGAGTGATCACATATTCCTGTAGGGGGGGTATCCCTGTTGTCCTCTCATGCATTCACTAAAAAGGTTACAGGGATGTTCATCTGATCATAAAACATGAAGCTTTGGCTCAAGCCCGATAAGGAATGCTCTGCAACTCTTCTTCATCACATCCACTTTCCCTCCTGTCAGAGTCCGTCTTTCCGCACACATTCCTTGAAGCGGACGGGTTTCTGGATGCTGCTCTTTAAAAATCATTGTGCCATTCTCACTTTCAGGCCGGGTACTGAGCATCAGCACCGTGATCTTCAGATTCAGAGAGGTTTTGCTGGCTTTACTCCACCAGCATCAGTATCTCTACTTGGAGGGGAGTCCTGTCCCATCTCCATGAATGCAATTCAAGTTTTTTTTTTTTTTAAATGGCTGCTATTCCAATGTATATATCATTTTGAAACGATCTCTCCTGACTGAAATGACGGAAACAAAGCCAGCAGTGAGAGTGGCCCATCACTCCTTTATTTGATCTACACGCCCGTCTGAGCTGAGCAGATAAATACTCTTCCAACAGCAGCTAAAACAACTTGTGTTGTAGGTGGGATCCAAACTGGTATTTTGCCATGTAATATCAGCTTACTTGGCAGTCAAGTCATCAGCAGCTCAATAGGCGAGTGCATGGCTCCAACACTGCTGGATCAGTGCTTCAGCTCCCGCTGGGTCCGCCGATACGGCATTTAAATGTGGACTCTGAATGAAAACCCCTCAGCTAAATGTCATTTTCATTGCATACAATGGGACGTGTTATGATAACACACCTTTCCTCTGGGAGTTTCTCACACAGAAGTTAAATCTGCCACATCAATCTGGTTTATTGCCATTCTATTTCCATCTCTCCCCCCTTGATTTATTTATTACGGGCATCTGAGGTATGAAGCGGCTCGACGCAGACGGACCGCAGGGTGCATCGTCGATCGTCTGTAGCTCTCAGCTCAGCCGGGGTCTGAGCCACCACTGAGGGCTGCGAGCACTGACACAACACCACCCCCACACCCACCTGAACACAGCCCCCCCTACACACACACACACACACACACACACAAACCCCCCGTAGCGTTTGGTATTTTCACCCAAACACAACCGTTTTCCTGCTTGACGAGGTGGTGAGCCCACAGATTCTATTCTCACTTAAAATAAGGCTTAAACTTGACATTCTCACTGTCATGGCAGCTCGGGAAAAAAAAAAAAAAAAAACAGTGAAAGAAGTTGCATCCGTGAAAACAGAATGGGGCTGGTCACCTAAATATCCCCTCATAAAAATAAACTACGCATTGAATTATTCATCAGTTCATCTCAAAAGGATACAGCCCTTAGAAAAGCTTTGGAATATGACGCATATATAACAGAAAATCACATAAAACTGCCATAAAATGTCAAAATGTAACCACAGGTACAAGCGCAGATACCACATCCATTGTCACTGCTGAGAGCCACAAACAGAACACACTGTCAATTCATGTATAAATATTACATAAGAGTATTCATAAAAACTGCAAGAAAGTACAATACAGTTGCTTTGAATGTGCCATTAGACACCGCAGACGCTTGCTCCGCATGAGAAGTGTCACCCTGGAACTTCCTTTAAATGTGACTGAACACTGGTTGCAGCACACACATGGATGATACATAGAAAGACGGATACATAGAGTGGTAAGAAAGGATGATCTCCTCTAAGAACAAATTAATAATAAAAGACTCCAAGAATAAACTAGGTAATTAGGTTACAGGCAGCTCAAAGCACATGCAGCGCCGCTGTCGCCGGAGTCTGATTCTGACTCATTTCGGGCTGAAACCTCTGCAAATACTGTGTGTGTGTCAGCGATGTAACAAGAACTAACATGTTCCACAAGTCATTATGTCACTGGAGACATGTATTCAGTCACTTCGGGTGTCACGCTTCGGCCCCAAAAGTGGAGGTGATGTTCAGGGTTTCTGCCTTATCGACGCGTCCCAGCACAGGCACATCATGACACACACACACACAGACAATGAAGAGAGAGGTGGGGGTCTTTCATCCCATACATCTCTTTGCATCTCCTCCACAGCTCCCACGTCATCTCTCTCTCTCTCTCTCTCACTCACACGCACACACACACAGACATCCTCACAAGTTCACCCTGGAGAGAGATAAGGAGGGAGAGAGAAGGAGATGAGAAGAGATTCGGAACATGCAAAGAGAGGTCTCTCTCTCTCTCTCTCTCTCTCTCTCTCTCTCTCTCTCTCTCTCACATACACACACACACACACATAACCTAAAGAGATTTTTTTTTTCTATGTGCTTGGCAGCCAAGCTGGTGGCTTGGCGCCCGTAGTCTCTCAAAATCAGCCCGTCTGCCTCACCTACGCATTTCAAGTCAAAAATTCATAAGGTGACACAAAACTGTCAGAGCATGTTGATGTGATTCCAAAATTATGATGCTCTGTGTGTATGTTTGTGTGTGTGTGTGTGTGTGTGTGTGGGTGAGGGACACACACACACACACAACCCATAAGAAAAAGAAAAAAAAACACTCAGACTCACAGGTCAAACCCTGTGCACACTTTCAAACATTTACATTTTGCATCTAAAAAAGCACAAACAGGCACGGTGCTGCATTCACGTACACGTGCACGCACACAGCCATGGTCTCAGGGCACAGGGCTCCACATACATACACTCATGCATGCGCACAGTGAACGCAAAGAGTGGTTTTCAAGTTCACTCCCTTATGTTCGTGTTAATACCTGCAGGTTCAGTCCTATTATTCCAGCAATAAACCACAACAGTCACAAATCCAAAACTCCAATAATATTCTTACACGGGGTTGTGAGCCTGTGGCGCGCTCAGCAGAGGGGCTATAGTGGCCATAAGCTGGAATAAATGCATCACTGTACCAGTGCGACAACACTCCTATAACACTCCTGCGATCTGAAACGTACTAAACATTAAAGCTCAAGCATGGTGGGGATCATAAAAACAGCCCCTGACAGCCTCTTCAGTGCTGCCACTTTGCATCCAAAATCCGCAGTTCCTCGCCAGTGAGGTAAGGCAGTCCTTCACCTTCAACAACTTGACCAATTCCACCAGAAGAATCATTTCGGATGGAGTTCATCCGCAACCTCGGCAGACTGCCAGACGCACGGCTGCTTCTTCTCCCGCCGTGTGCGCAAAATAAGCCCTGCGATGCTTTGGAGCGCAAAAACGAATCAACAGAAAGCCCGAATTTCTCCCGCAGGCAGCACGGACCGGTCCATGTGTGCTCATTTTAGAGACGAAGACAGGAGAGAGGAAGAGACAGGGAGAGAGGTCGGCGGAAGGTATGAAGGGGGACAAGGAGAAGAAAAGGGGAAAGGGAAGGAGAGGAATGTCACCAACATTTGAGATGTAGAGAAAAAAAGCTCCGAGTCGAGTGAGGAGGTGATGAACAACCAGAAAAAGAAAAAAAAAAGTTTGGTTGTACTTACTGATCAAAGCGTCCTTCGTGTTCGCCCTGCTTGGCATGTTTTTTAGGATATCAGAGTTGCAGCAGGAGACATTCCCATTCCCAGTGGGCTCGTCAGGCGGCAGCAGCAGCAAGCAGCACCGGTTCCAAAGCTCAGCTCTGCAGTTCCGTGCGCACAGGAGAGCAGCGCTCAGCATGAATGAGAGGAGAGCTGCGGTTAGACACCACCGGCATCCCCATGGTAGAGAGAGAGAGAGAGAGGGAGGGAGAGAGAGAGAGAGAGAGAGAGAGAGAGAGAGAGAGAGAGAGAGAGAGAGAGAGAGAGAGAGGGGGTTAGTGACATGAGTGCGCCCCCTGGCTGCGTGATTGCGTTACAGCGCATCTCCAGACGCACGTCTCCATGGCGCGCATAGGTGGCAGCATTGGTCCCGGCACAGGCTGCGGTACCGTGTGTTCTCGTGCTTCTTGTCTTCTAGTCTGGTTGAAGCTCATAAATGACATGATAAAGGTTGTTTTAGTGGAAGCAGATTCTTTGATATATTCCTGATAAAAGGCTGCTCCTACTCGGCTTGATTGATTGCTCCTGTCATCTTATAATGCATGCAGAGTGGCACTGCTCTGTTTTCATGTCCCCCTGCTGCTCAGTGTGTGTGTGTGTGTGTGTGTGTCTTTTATGTGTTTGCATTTTTTGTCAGGTTTCTTTCATGTCATGCATGCTTTGTGTGCATATATGTAAAAATGGGCATGCATGTTTCCTACAAGATCTGTGTGTGTGTATCTGTACATCAATATGCTTGAAAGCAGTAAGTGTGTGAGAATATAATGCTTGAGTGTGTGTGTGTGCGTACGTGTCTGTTCAATAACGTTCACTGCTGAAGGTCAAGTCCCTTGAAACTTGACAAATCATCTCTATCGGCAGCGTGCGTCCTGTCTGTTCATTCAAAGACTACAAGCTGCTGGAGCTCATTTAAAGCAGATTCACATCATCGGCAATGTTTTCTTTACAGATAACATATTTGCCTGAACATATCTTTAAAATGTAAGGAAGCTATTGATGGGGCAGGTCAATCATCGTGGGGAAGGAGAGATGATGTTAGACTCAGTGTAAATGGTCACGTATGCCACCTGTTGTGTTGCGACGCTCAGTCTGAGCCATTTGTGTTGTTTGCTTTCCCATTTAGGCTGGTATGTGACGTCCTGGGAATGAGGCTGAACAAGCACGAATCGTTCTCCTGTCTCTCCTTTAATATTACATTAACTTCCAGTTCTAAATGCAGGCTCTAAACTAACATTTTACAAAGTTCCATCCATGGTCATCAGACTCTGATGACAAATTGTTGTGTCTTAGCACTATTATGGCCCTCACAAGGCTTTTAACCTCTTTTTGCTCGTTGTGCTAGTTTTACAGCACATTCATTGTCTGGCTGCGGTCTCACTGCTCCCATTGGCTGTGTCTCTGCAGCAGGTGGCAGTTTCCAGTGAAAAAAAAGCTCAGATACATCCTCTCCAAAGTAAGCGATAAGAGATGGGTGGAGCATTCAGCTGCAAAGTTGGTGGAGAGATAGCCAGATAACCAGAAACACAACCCCAAATAAATGCTAATGTTGCTCTGGGGATGTGTAACGGCAGAACCCTACCAGCTACTTTGTCCAGTGCAGAAACTGTCCAGTGTTTTGCCTGCCAGACGTTTGTTAACTTGCACAGATTTGGTGTTTTTTCTTTGGTTTACGTGCTTCTAAATATGAAAATATGCGATGTAGTTAAATTGTCTTCCTTGTGGCTCGGCAGTGTGCCCAGCCATGTATTCTCAGCAACACAGATCAGAGATCGACTTCCGGCGACACTTCTGAAACCGACCGCAGTGCTTCAGGTGGAGTAAGAAACATTGACCTGAGCATCAGCGATAAGCTCACAGAATGCGTCACAATTGTGCCTCGTGGAATTTGGCCGTAAGTGGATACCTGTTTGCTCCCACAGTCTCCATAAGGACTTTATTAACTTGACTTTATTGAGGTATCTGGATTTTTTTCTGCCCTTTAGTGGTAAGGACTGTAGGATTTAGTGACATTTAATGGCATAGTTGCTGATTGCAGCCCCTCACCTCACCCCCACCCATTCTCAGGCTCATTCTAAGGTAACAAAATCATAGCAGTTTTTATTTTAGATTCACAAATGAAAACATAGTTCTGCATATTGGTTCCATCTCTGCCATATTCTGTAAATAGAGCCCTAAAATTGACACATGGGACCTTTAAGGCACTTTGGACAGCCTTGGTAATTCTGTTTCATGAGGATATTTAGAAAACTCTCCTTTTGGCGCAGTCATAGAAGCTCTGACATCTGAAGTTTGGAGAGTTGGCTGCTGCACAGCAGCCTTTTTAATGCGAGTACCTAATTTCACCTCATCCTTTTTCGCCACGGCCGTGTTTGCTTGTCTGTCCTTTCAGATTACAGTCTCCGATGCTTTTTTGGCAGGCGACAGGCCTTTTTTCAAGGGGGACCTTTAGTCACAGCAGGAAAAGCAGCACAGGTGCAAATGATAAAATTAATGAGGGCTGAATTCCATTTAGCTGCTTCAGCTTCATGGTCCTGGTATTGTGCACGCTGGCTTATTGTCACACTTGAACAGAATGGAGCCACCATTACTGTTGTTTGCAACATCTGTGCTTTTTCTCATAAAATGAGTCAAAATATCTGCTGTGGAAAGCGGCCTATTGTCAGTGTTCAGATGTCAGACCGTTTCTAATTGCATTATCAAGGAGATTTTGCCTGCAACCATAATTATAATGATAATAATGGGACAAAGACACCAAAAAGGAGACAAATTGTTCAAATTAAAGGATTACAACCATGTGCAAGTTGATTGTCATGCCACGGAGAACTGAACTAAAATTAGCAAATGGCTTGAAGATAGAAAAAGAAATGTTTGAACTTATGGTATGCTTATATATCATATATTAGTGGATGAGATAAAACATGCAACCTTTGGCCGCATTTGCCAGTAATATCCTCAATTCAATCCTTAATTTCCTCCACATGACCTCCACTGTAACCTCTCAAATATAAAAGAAGAACTTAGGGAGCGTAGAGAAATGAATTTGCACCTCAAAAGAGTAGTACTTGTAGTGTTTGTTCAGGCTGCACCATTTCCGTTCATCTCCAAGAATTTGTGTAGTTTTCCTCCACCCTGAGCCCCTGCTACGACCTTTGCGGTCCCCTTGTGCATATTAAATGTTGATATTCCTGCCCATATTAGTGATGACTCTGGAGTTTTCGCATAGGGCGATGGGGGTGTCAGGTTCCTCCTCTCCACACTGAGGCAGAGGATGTGGTTACGCAGATGATACTCTGCCGCTCGGATTTCTGCACGCGTGCATGCATATGTGTGTGTGTGTGTGTTTGTTTGTGTGAGCATCCTTTCCGCTAACTCCCATGATCTTATACGTGTCTCAATGTGGCATTGCCGGTCTCAGAGTTCATTACTCATCCTAAAAAAAAACCTCTGAGTCATCCACATCTGCTGTTCCTGCTGGAATCCTTATCAATTCAAATCAGCATCATATTGAATGTTTCATTAAAGGCTTGTGATTTTGGTCTTTGAAAGGGAGTGGCCACATTGATCATTTAAATTGCCTGATTGCATAGAGTTTAGCGCTCTTTTAGACTTTTTAAATCAGGCTCCTTTAAATCATGGTTTCATTTCTTGTGAGTTATGAGAATAGGAAAAGGAAATGGCGAAAACAACTAGGTAGGTTGAATTAACATTGCTGAAAATATCAGGCATTATCCGTAACTTCTCTATGAAGCTGAAAAGAGTAGATCAGAACAGGAACCCTCTTAGACCTGTATCTTGAAAGATAATTGTGTATTAAAGTGACATTATGTAACTTTTCTACCATAAAAGAGCAGATTTTAAATCATTTTGATGCTACACTGACTTGAAATCAGGTAAATGATTCTACCATTACCACTCTGCACCCCGTACATCTGTTATATGTAACTTTGTGCTCCGGGCTGGGAGAAGTCACACGCCACCAACTATTTCAATGATTTTGGTGAAACTGGATCATATTTTAATGGAGGAAATGTTTTTTTTCCTCTGGATCTTCTGCCTGAAATCTTCTGAAATGTAACGTTTGCTGCCGTTAGTTAATGTTATCCCACATAGTCTGCTGTGCTGACGAGACTGTAAGCACATGTGTTTTGGGGGAAGAGGAGGTTTGCAGATGGTTTGCCCAGGGGGATGCAGATGGAGTGCGACAGAGGAATATGCACCGTGAACTGGACCCAGGTGAGTGGGCAACATGAACAGGCTCGGCTGAGGTGAAGAGGACAAAGGAAAAAATATATTGAGCAAGAAAGCACAAGCAATTCTGGGACTAACTTTTTGGCGAGAGCTTTGTGAAATAAAAGGCTGAAAGAGGCCAAACTGGGCTTCTTGTTGTTGCACTAGTGAGTAAAGTGAGTAAACTAATATTCACTGATTTATTCAATATTCTCTTTTTTGGTCTCAACCAGCTCCTGAGGAAAATACCAAGCTCTTCTGCTGCTAAATGATATTACACTCAACAGCTAGTTGCCATTTTTTTTTTGTGCTGTTAGATGCTGGGAAGGTAGTGTGTAGTGTGTGTCAGAGCTTATTCCCTGAAAGCAGCTGCCTGCTGTGTCTGGAAACAGGAGCGATGAGTGTGGTGGGACTGAACTCAAACAGGAAAGATTTAGAACATTCATTTACAACAGTAAGCTAAAAGATGCTAAAGTGCTCCAACAGAAAGCAGGGGACGGAGTCTGGTGACCATTCTTTATGGACACCTTTCACGTTGCACAGTAAAAGTAACTTTAATGTCTAGTTCTCATCTACGTACCTCGACATCCTCTTACATTTCAGTTCAGTTCTCAGAGTGTTTTGGGATTTTCTTTTGAAATTTGACTTTTTCCAGGTGGCTCTCTTTTCTATACTGTGCCATATACTGCAGAACATGATGCACTCCTCTGCATGTTCGGAGAAGTTTTGTATCTTTGTATCTTTATACTTTTATACAGCTTCTATACAGCTTCCAATCGGTGTGTTTGATATGCAGGGCTGCATGTTTTTCTTTTGTAGTTGTTTTTTAAATATATTTTGGAGGTTTGCAGGTTGGCCCCTCTGTCAATTGCCATACCGCCTCTCTGGGTGTATATATATATATATATATAAATATTCACAGAACTTTAATTCCAGCATAATGCTGACTAAACTGTCCTGTTGATATATCTCATATTTATTTCCAACACACCAGAAACAGAGGACACATCACTTCTCGTGCATCAAAGGGAAAAAGAGCAGACATTTATTGCTTAGAACTGCAAATGGAAAAGCTTTCATAAGCTGCCAATGGCTGAATTGTTACATAAACTGACAATAGAAAGTAGCAAAAACATACATTTCTATAGCTATGTTGTGGCTTTTGACTTTTTAAGTGCAAATTTTGAAGCAAGCAAAAGGCTTTTCGACATGGGTCTTAGTGTGCGTGGCTTGTCAGCATGTAGCTGAGCATGGTGTGAATGAAAATGTGTTTGATGAGCTCCACAATCTCTCTCTCCCTCATTTTCTGCCTTGCTTGTATCTCGCTCCATCTCCACCACCTTCCAACAGAGCCTTGATCAACAACGTCCATTTTATCCCATAAACGCAGGCCGATGCCAAATCATAATTAAAATCTCCACAGAGAGCCGCCTGAAAAAGAAGCTAATTAGGCATTTAAAAAATGTGTGTTTTTGTTCTCTTTTTTTTTCTTCTTCTCTTTTAGACACAAATCAAACTGGAAGAGTGCTCTCAGTGGAGAGCAGATGTCTGCCAGGTGTGTCTGGGGGCATGACGGTGGGAAACGGAGTGCAAGGTGGTGTGTGTGTGTGTCCAAAATGTGTGTATGAGGGAAGTGGAATGAAGGGGACAACATGTAGGTCACATTATTACAGTGCAAATCTGGACAGAAACCCAGATTACATTTGAATAAATGTGTAATTAGATTATAGTTGTATTGTCAAGGATTACTTAATTACATTTTGTATTACGCCTGAAACATGTCTCCACGATAACTAATGCTCTATTAACTAATGAAAAGCACGTCTGGCCTGATATTTCTTAGATAAGTGCTTCACTCTGTGGTGGACGTGCTGGGAGAAAAAGAACGGTGTGCAGGGAAGATAAGAAAGGAAAGAAAATCATTTATGGAACTCAAATTTTTTTTAGTATAAAGGTGCAATATTTTTAATGTTTGATTTTGAAGCAGTCAGATTAGATTATATTCTCTGTAATCCAATGGATAACTGTAATTTGCATTCAGTAACTGACTAGATTTTCTAGTCAGTTACTGAATGACTCTGTCGCTGCAAATATGATACGCACATGACTTAAGATAATTAACTCGAGTCGAGGTCCCTTGGTTGTTTGTTAGGATCAGGCAAATTCTTTTCTTGTTAAGGTTTGTTTTGTTTCATTTATCTCTTTCTGAGTTATTTTTTCTTTTGTTTTGATCAGCGAGAAATCAGAGCGATTCTTGTTAAGTTAGACTCGACTTCAGCAGCAATTACAGAGAAAAAGGACAAATATATGGGAAAAGAGACGTGACAAGGAAGGGAAGGAGAGATAGAGAGTGAGAAAGAAAAAAAAAGATGCTGGCAATCAGAAGGACAGAAGGAAAGAGAGAGTGGGTGGCGGGGGAGTCTTTTCGTGCAGCAGCTCAAAGAACGACCAGGCTTCTTTACTCTTGTTTTGTCCCTGCTTGATCTTTATCGCACACATGATGCACACCTACGCACACTGCACAGGTATAACAACACGTACACACACACATACACACACCACAGACATACACACACACAGACACACAACACACACACACACACACACAAGGCTAAAAGGCCAGGATTCTTTTGAGCTTCCTCCTTTTGTCTCTTCTGGATGCGTCTGTAATTACAGCTCGGCCGGTGATGAACAGCAGGGGAGGCTGCTAATGCTACGGCTAACTAGGAGCTTTCAACCATTGAAACTGAACCAAGTGTAAATAAGAGTGGCGGTGAATAACTGCAAGGTGTCTGGCTATTGTTCATTACTGTTTCCAAGAAGCTGAGACATCTGCTGCATCTCAGCTTCTATTTGCGCTGTTCGTCGTTTCCTCTCCAGTCCAATCCCACATTCCCCAGTGCAGAGATCTTCTTCTGCCTCATATTCATACATTCAGTCACTGTCGTGTCAAATTTACCTCCATGAAAAATGGTTGTCCATTGCCAAGAGCTCAAACCTCAAACCAACATTTTCACAAAGACTATTTATTTAGGATAAAGACAGGCTTTTGCTATCTTGGACCATTGACAGGTTTCTCTTTTAGACTTTCATCTCACATGCTCTGTCATGCTGAATCGATGCTGACATGTTCATGTTTAGTTCCTCAACATGTCTAGACCACAATGAGTCTGTGTCACTCATCATTACAGTCAACAAATACATATGTAGTAGCGTGTGTACTGTGCTAAATTATGAACCTGGTATCATACATCCATGTAAAACCGCATGTGGATTTAGAGGGTACTTTTATTTTGGTACTTTTATTTAGGTATACTTCAGATGTTATTTTTCCTACTCTTTAAATATAATTGAATTCAGTCAGGTCATCAACCACAATTTCCTACCTCTGCAGACTTTGTGGATCTATGACACTACACATTTCCTTCATTTCATGACACACAAAAGTTATGACTCTTTGAGCTCACTGGAGTGTTAACATGTGTAGTTTTTGACCATTGGCTCATACGACTGATTGTTTCTACACAGGAGACGTATTATGAGCAGCACATTAGCAGGACAACAACAGCAGCTTCAGTGCTCTGTCTGTGTTGACACAGGCTCAGTTCAGGCAGAGTGTTTGATTGTAGGTCATGTTCTTTTTCGTCATGTGCATAACAATGACGATGAAGCAATGCTTGGCAATGAAATTCTTTGACACTGCCGAAAGCACCAACAACGGTCACGTGAGCACGTGAGAACTGGACAACAGAGCATTGGAAGATGGTGGCCTGATGGTCTGATAAATCATGTCTTCTTTTACAAGATGTGCATGGCTAGGTGTGTGTGTGTCGTTTACCTGGGGAACACATGGAACCAAGATGCACTACAGGAAGAAGGAAAGCCAGTGGAGGCAGTGTGATGATTTGGGTAATGTTCTTCTTCTGTGAAAACTCGGGTCCTGCCATTCATGTTACTTTGATGGGCGCCACCTACTGTACCTAAGCATTGTTGCAGACCATGTGCACCCTTTCCCTGATGGCAGTGGCCTCTTTCAGCAGGATAATGCACCATGCCAGGTTCAGGCATGGTTTGAGGAACACAACAACGCGTTCAAAATATTGACTTGTCCACCGAATTCCCCAGATCTCAATCCAATCGAGCATCTGTGCCATGTGCTGGACAAACAAGTCCAATCCTTGGAGATCCCACCACGCAATGTACAGGTCTTAAAGGATCTGCTGCTAACGTCTTGGTGCCAGAATCCACGGCACACCTTCAGAGATCTAGTGGAGCTCTGCAACTGCTTTGTTTGCCTACAATTACAGTGAGGGCATTTATGCCTCGGGAAACGCACTGCATAATTATGCACGTGCACACCTACAGAAATGCACACGTATCTTTCACATTTCATCCGAGCCTGACCTGATTCTAATAGCTACTGACAAAAGGATGGTGTGTTTGTGTGCAACTGCACCAGTCCTCCATTAGGAATTGAAAAACAGAGGCAGATATGGACCATCACATAGCCATCGGTGCTCACAGTCCTGCTCTCGCTTTCACACACACACAGAGAAAACTCGCTTTCTGCTGAATTATCAGATGTGTAGTTATATCATCACTGCTTTTATACTCTGATACTATAAATCCCAAAGCAGGTTTTAATATATTAGACTGTCTTATCACAGGAATCACATCTTCCAGCTAATGTGTTCATTGAACTTACAAGCTCCATTGTTCATTCATGAAACGTAGGCTCTATATCAACATTTTTTAAAATGCACTCCCGCTTTTCTTTTTTATATTGTCATCAGTCACATTACAGCTGACACATAAAGTCATTAATATGTTACAAAGTGGACCCGAGATGAGGTGCATCACCAAGCTGTTGCTGAGTATTAGTATGAGGATGAAGCCTGACCAGAATGAAGAAGTACCAAAATATCACCCCCTCAGAAAAAGCTAATTAGTTCATTTGGAATTCTCCAGACATTTTATCATTCAGGATGAAACAGCAGGTATTGTGACAGTGCCTGCACTGAAATGTTGTTTTTGGAGTAGGAACGCATCTTATTCTTTTGCTCACAAAGTGTAAACGACACCAGTGAGCTTCCAAGAAGGTCTAAAACAATTTTCTCTACATTTATTCCAATTACACGCTTTGGTGCATGTAAACACAAACTTCAGTCAGATCACTTGATTTGGTGTTCAGATAAACAGCTCATCTGGAAACTTCAACTGGAAGGAATTCATTCAGTGATAGAAATGTAATTGTAGCTGCACATACTGAGATGCTGCTCATGTTGTATTGAAAGCAAGAACAGTACTTTGGGTACTTGGTCAGACTTAAACAGACGAATGGTCCGACACAATGCGAGTTCTACTTATACGCCAACAACACTTATCAGGGCACAGTTATGGCTCCTTGGCTTTGAAAAGTGGAAGAGTTGTCAGGATATTACAATACACCTCGTTTTGGTGGAACTCTGGGGCTGGGGATAGGAAGGATTTTGGGACAAAATACCCGTGTGTGGATGACACAGCAGGGGAGCGGGAAAATGTAAGTGTAATGGAAAAAATGCTGTTGATCATAATTGCCAGTGGTGAAATTGCTGGTCTGTATTTCCCCTAAAATTTCATGTGTCACCGACCACAGGGGCTCCGACGTCTGCAATTATTTCTCTGGGAAGGATTCGCCTTGAACTTCAATATCACCTCTTCCTCTTCCCCCTGTCCTATTACTCCACCTCTTCCCCCTCCGCTTCCCCCTTCTTCCTCCCCCTCTCTTTATCCCCCTCCTTCTCCTCCGGACCAATTTGGGGTGGCGAGGCGATGGTTATCTAAATGCAAAGTGATGCTGTAATAGCACTCACCGAGGAGGCGTAAACGACGAGTGAGACCCGGAGAAGGAGGGGTGGAAGAGAGGGAGGAGGAGGGGGGATCAGTAAGAGAGATACATACAAAAGGGAGGTGGAGGAAGAGGCTGGGGGTTGTATGACAAGCAGAATGAGAGCGAGAGGGAGGACAGCATTCTTCCCGCGCTGCAAAACCTCTTAAAGGCTTTGAAGATAGGGGGAAACACACATGACTCGGACATGGGAGACTACGATTTATTTCCCATTTCCCGAAGACAGTCCTTTTAACCAACCTGAAGACAACATTGACTAACACTGCCAAACATTAAGCATGTGCAACATCAAGACACAGCCGCCAGCTAGTATTACTTACAAGTCCAACAGCAAGGAGCCCAGTGATAAAGCTCTCGGCAACAACTAGAAGTCGGTCCCAGATTTACTCTCGTCTGGTGGCATTGTGCTTGATCTTTCTCTCTATTTGTCCTTTTAGCTTCCTCTGATGGCCTTTGGTACTAAAATAAAACACACACCCTGTGCTCTGAGATCACTAAATTTACAGAGTTGCTGACTGGAAGCAGAGCAGGTGTCTGTGCCAGAATGGGAGCCAGGTAAGCAGGCAATGAAACATGTTCCTAGCAGCCTCTTTGAATGTGGCAGAAACGAAGAGACCCAAGAGGACATCCAAGAAGAAGAGGCTGGAGCACCTGAAGAGATAGAACTGCTACAGAAAAACCAAAACAGAGCTAAAAGGAGAGTGAGGGCCAGGTAAACCAGAACAACGATTTCAAACGAAGGCTGGATCTGCAAAACAGGGCCACAATAATTTTATATGGACATAATATGGCAATGCTGTGTTTATAGCTTGATGGACAAATCCAAGTAGTTTTAGCCATATGGGCGGTGTGGCTCTATTGATGGCAATGCCAATGTTTTCCTTGGTTGGTCAACAACTTTGGTCCAGAATCTTTGGGTGGATTGCAATAACAAAGAACCTAACCTAGCTAAAGTTACAACTTTGACCCTTGATCTGCATAATGTCATTTAAAAGTTCAACTGAAAGGTCCACTGTGACAGGTTTAGAGGGCTCCATTTACAGAATGTGTCAGAAATTGAATATATTATTCTTAAGTATTTTTTCAATAGTGTATAATCACCTGAGAATAAGAATATTTTTGTTGCCTTACAATGAACCTTTAGAGAGGGAGCAAGTCTTCTTTTGACGGGTCCACTATGTTTCTACTGTAGCCCAGAACAGACAAACCAAAGGAAGGGGAGGATGAGTGGAGGGGTATTCAGTTTGTAGCAATCTGCAATCTTACCACTAGAGGGCACTAAATTCTACACACTGGACCTCAGACCCTTAAAATATTTACACCTGGAAGTTAAGGTGAACTCCTGGAAGCCATTGCTGTTGTGTGTCTTCATGCCAGGCTTCGGAGGACACCATTCAGGAAGATTAACGTTAGTGTGATGGCTATATGGAAATCATAGCCTTCTAACCTCTTCTCTCCATGCTAAAATGGTGACAGAATTGGAACTGAAAATCAGCGACTCTGAATGAAACTGAGACAGACATGTAGAAAAATAAATAACAAGATTGTCAATGAAAAGCACATCAGAGTGTAAAAAGTAGCATTTGAATGTCTGTGTTTTATTTCCAGTTTGATTTTCAATGCCAAATTTAAGTTTTTGATGCCAAAATTCAAAGTCACTGTTCTGGCTCCAGGAAATGCTCACAGTCCAGGCTGTGATTTCTACATTTGCTACATTGTTTAAGAGTGTTATCTACCTGCAGTGAGGTATGTGAGGCCTTCCTGTTTTTGACAACTTTGTTTGAAAACTTGGAACAGTGTAGGCTGAGTAAAGAGGTTAGAGTCAGAGAGAGAGAGAGTCAGAGACAGAGAGTTTGAGTGGACTGGTTATGTAATCTTTTGAGAATGAACGAGTAAAGAAGGTGAACCTTGAGCAGATTGCAAAGGACATCGTACCGCTCAAGACTCACCAATGACATTCAGACAGTGAACAATCACTGTACCGAGGAGGACATCAACAACCACTGTGTTGCCTAGCAACATAGAGTTGTGTGTGTAAAAGCTATGCAACTCTCTTGACTTGTGTGTTTGTGGCTGCAGTCACCGTGGAGAGATTCACTGAGTATATTCTTTAATCAGCTGTGTCGTCTGCTCTGGCGGTGTTTTATTCCGCTCGTCGCACCCACCGCAGTGCCCATAGCTCTTTTTATTTATCGTCGGCCATTTGTTTAATTGCCTGACTTTTGTCCTCTTTCGGTTTAATCCTAGTGAGTCTGTACAGAGGAAGGTGGCTGTATATTTATAACTGATAATCAGTTGTATACACAGGCCGCGGTGCTTTAGAGTGCAAAGTGCTACTTCCATCAATGTCCAAGGCCTCTGCAGAAGCAGAATTAAATTGAAACAAGAATAAATAGAGAGAGAGAGAAAGGACAAAAGAGAGGTACTAAGATGAAATGGCCTCAACCATTATAGATTCACACGATAAGAAAAAAATCCAACAAAAATTCTACAGGCAGCATTATGCTATTTATGTCATACTACGGAAGCAATTTAAATGGAAAAGAAATGAGGGGAAGAACAACAATATGGATGTGGAGAGGTAAAGTGAGGCTGGAGATGGAAGGGAATAAAGAGATGAAACAATTTTATATATATATATATGTGTGTGTGTGTGTGTGCGCGTGTGTGTAATCGAGTGTGAGATGTGCATGTATGGTGGTTTCAGAGGTAGAAAGCAGCGGGAAGAACATTACTCCAATATCCTCTGTCAGTCAGCAGCCACAATTGGACAAGATGAAGAGAATGAAAAGAAAATGGAAGAAGACGTCAATCAATTCTTCTCTGCAATATTTAGCCTACACATACATCGCCCTTCAAAATATCTGTACATGACTGTTGTCGCAGCAGAGCCAATATCCAGAGGAAGGCATGTACACACACTGATCACTCCGTCTTTCTTCTTGAGCCTGTAGCTCTCCATGTGGAGTGGACGAGTCACCCCTTAGCCTCTGCTAACAGGCCAGTTTGTCTGTCTGTGTCCAGGCCAAAGTGTTAGCATTTAGCTCATTGATTTCCCACAGTCAGTGGCTGTGATTAATACGAGACAGGCATCCCGCCCTGCATTCTTATCAGCACGTCTTCCTCTTGCAGGGGGCAAACAGTCTCAGACAGCTTCTACTCATTAGAGACATCGACACATTTCCCTCGATCCGACACAGCGGATGATTTGACCAGTTAGAGTTTCAAATATGGCAACAATTATTTTCTGTCCACATTAGTAGCATTTTGAAAGACATTTATGAACTATGGAATGTCCCGCTGCAGAAAAGCAGGCACTGATTCCCCCCCAGTGTAGAAAGAAAAATGCTTTAATCGAAAAACAAAACACTTTCCTGCATTCTCTCTTTGGTTAGGGAACAGCACTTTATGATATTAATTCTACAGTTTAATACAGAGGTTTATTTGATGCTGATCAGTGGATATACATGCAAAAAAATATGAACGCAACACTTTTGTTTTTGGTCCCATTTTTCATGAGCTGAAGTAAAAGATCTGACACTTTTTCTATGGTCATGTTTTTTTTTTCTCAAAATAAAACAGCACATTGTACAGTGTCCTTTTATTACAGCACATCTGTGCAATAATCATGCTGTTTAATCAGCATCTTGATATGCTACACCTGTCAGATGGATGGATTATCTTGGCAAAGGAGAAGTGCTAACTAACACAGATTTTAACATATTTGGGAACAAAATTTTAAAGAAATAAATCTTTTGTGTCCATAAAGGATATCTTGGATCTTTTCACTTCAGCTGATGAAAAATGGGAGCAGAAACAAAAGTGCTGCGTTTATAAGTTTTGTTGAGCGTAAATGTGATTGTGCCCACTGAAATCTCGGTAGCAGAAGAAACTTGTTTCATATTCCCATGCTCATTTTGTCGGAGTAGGTGTCACATTTTTGAAACATGTGACATCAAACGTGTCAATCATAAAGGACTCCATTATTTTACACACACTACTTTCTCCATCTCATACAGTGATTTGTATTTTACACACCCTCAGCCCTAAATTCCACCAGGCACGGATGCGATGCATTCCATGTGCACTGCGGCTGCTGGAGCTAATCGCCGTGGTTCGTTTCAAAAGCATCCCAGAAGCAGGTCTCCGCTGAGAATACAGGCCCCAGACACAAAAACGTCACAGAGAATCCCGGGCGCTTTTCAAAATAAAACACCCTGTGCAAACTGCTGGCCTTATTTCAGTACATGGCATATTTAGAAGCACATAAACCGAGCAAAAAAAAAAGACCAAATCTGGGCAAGCGCAAAGTCTGGCGGGGAAAATGCGCCGCTTCTGAAACGCTTGCGATAGTTACGTGGAGAACGGCGGTGGCGTGACAGAGATGTGCCTGTTGTGGCTTTTGGCGTCAGCTTCAGACCACTGCAGTCGACCAGGGATAGTAACAGTTTTACAGCCATGCAGCAGCATATTTCCGACATGCTGAATGATGGACTAACTGCAGGACTACCACAAACATGTTCAGTGAAGTCGAAAACGTTGCCATGGCTAATATCTCATTTATCTGCTCATTTTAACTGCCAAAAGGCTATTTTGTGTCTTTGCTTTCCACTTAGCATGAAGTTTTTATTTAAACCTGTTAACTTAAGTTAAGTTGGTTATTAAAGTCGCTGTGCCTAGCTACCTTTCTTTCTTTCATTTATTGCTTCATACCTTTTTCAGATGATATTTAGACACCAAGGTCTCAGAACAGGACTTTTTCTGAATATGAAAAGGACCAAGGTTGCACAGAAAGAACTAAGACCTTAAGTTTTGTAAAGCTTTTCTATGGTCTGGCGTACTCCTTTCAGCGCCCTTTCAATAACAACTATGTTCACAATGATGTGGCTTCACTTATAATAGCTGTTTTTACACAACTGAGGAGTCATTTGATTGAGATGGCATTCGTAATCTCTGCACGCATGTGCATGTGTGTGCCTACGAAACAAGGGCTCTCAGCAAGAAAGCGAGTGTCAGGGTAAAACTGAGAAAAAGATTTGTTTTCTAAGGGAGAAAGAGTCGTAAATGACTGTGCATTAAAAGCTGCCACTCAAACCAAGGTTGTTCACCTTCTCACCTCTCAGCTTACATTAACCCTTCAGCCCCCAAACCTAACACATGAGTTTGGGAAATGTAAAAGACTCATACAGGAAATTACACAACTCTACTGTATACTGTAAAACAGAAAGAAAAAAACGATGGGGGAGTTTATTGTCAAAAAGGACTGTCTGAATAGTTTAAGCCATTAAACATAATCATAAAACGTGTTTCAAAGACATGTGTTTTGTTTTGTTAAAAATTGTTCATTTAAAACCCGAAAAATGTTCAAAATGGTGACAGCCTTGGCCAATGCTTCTTAACAAAGAGCACTTTGCTTCTGTCTATGACAAAACTGTAATTTTAGGGTTTATCAGTGGTCTTTGTAACTTTAGGCCCCTTTCAGCTGTATTGTTACTGTGGATGAGCAATATTTCAATGTAGCACTTATATAGTCTATCATAGACTGAAACCCAAACAACAGACTTGAGTTTGCAGTGTGGTTTCACTGCTGTTCACGGTTCTGTTCACGGATTGTGTCGTAGTCTCGGGCCGGTCTGGCCTCAGAACCACTTTTTGAAGGTCTCGTCTGAAATCGGTGGCATCCTCTGACCAGTGAAGACCACAACCACATATAACTAAATTGCCTGTGCATTGTAGCTTATGTCAGCAATCTGCGTCTGTACCAAACCTTCTTATAAACCTCTTCAGCCCTCACCCAAAGAGCAGGTGGTAGCAATACCATTAGCTACTTTACAATTGCTTGCCAGCTATTTGCCACCTAAGCTCCGTGATAATAAGGGATGCAGCTTTTTCATAGATTGAGGGGTACGGGCCTGTGGTGCACTTAGACACACATATCACAATAAAAGAGGTGAATGAGGAGGAATCATGAGTTGAATTTAATGGTGGAATTGGTTTTTGGTGAAGCTTTCAGATAATCTTGAGGAGTGCCAATGGTTTGGCATGCAGTGCACACCGATTTATGGCGACTTGCACTGGGACTGGTCCTGATATTGATATCCTGAATTGGTCTCAAAAAGTGTTAGACTTGTCACAGTCTCCAGAGGTGGTCTTGACTACAACGCTTCTCCAACATTCCTCAGACATTGTGTTCAGTTCTTGTTCTCAGTCGCTTGTTCCACCGTGTATTCTCAAATTCATGCTCAGCATTTTATACTATGTAACATTCCAGACACCTGGGGCCAGATGTTTAATGATGAAAAGCATACATACAGTATGCCACATGCAATCTGAGATATGTAAGAAAAGAAAATTCAGTGAGAATCGTGCCCATGTGTACGTCTAACTATACATAAAGAGAGATGTAAAGAGGTGGAGATGGAAAGTTAAGGTGAGACAGAATCCAACATGCGTTATTCCTCTGTGCTGTTCTTTAAGGTTCCAAATTCACTGAGCATGATTCGCAGTCAACAGACCTATTTATAGCAGCTGAATGTAGTCTGAGACGATGTGAGATACTGCCCTGTACAACACTACTTCAACTGTGCCCCTTTGTCATCTCTGGGCGAACTTGCACATGATGCAGAACATGACTGAGGATGAGGCTGTCGGGGCGACCGTTAAGCCAGCCACGATCAACCTATACTGAGACAAGAAGGTCTATGTCTGAGGATTCTGAAAAACTCTGGATTACATCAGATCCAATGTTTTTACATATACTGCTATCTGCATTAGGCAACTAAACTGCTTTATTTAGGTGAAGAAATGATCATGGTTACAGTTAAGGCTGTATTTATAGGGGAAATAAGGGAAAAACTCCGGCCTCCTACTTAAAGAGATGAGATGCGAACACATATCCACCATCCTCACCTCCACATGTTTACTTTCTTCCTTGCTAGAGGGGACATTACATGCTGCACTGGCACTGAACGCAGGTAATTTGTGAGGTGTGAATTCATTAAATATGGACAGAAATTCCAGGGATGACCTCGTCTGACAAGTGAAGTAACACTCAAGGAAACATGGATCGGCTCACACGATGGAGCACAGGAGAGGGGAAGACTTTATTATAGGATAGTTCGCATACAGTTTATTGAGTATTTGTAGCATTTCAACAGCTTTGCTTCGTCTACAGATGTTTTACATTACATTATTGTTGAATCTCGAATAATAAGCTGCTGAAATGTTACCAATGCTCTATCTGTATCTATAGACCATCTGTAGGAGGTCTATCCAAGTGAAGTGTTACCTGAAGGCTATTAGCACAACACAAAATCAATCTGTAAAACTCGAAACTAATAAAAATTGCAAAACAAGAGTTTGATGTGAAAGTTTGATTCATTTTCAGCCTAAAGTCTTGAGTCTTGAGTCTTCCCTCTCTTTGTTGCTGTCGTGTCAGAAGGAGATGAGGGCACATGCCAGAAAATGTGCGACCGACAGGACATGATCATTTATGGCTAATGAGGTTGTTTCTGACAAAGCAAAAAAGGCCAATTGACGACAAACGTAAGCTGACCTTATATAGATGATGGAGTCGACAGGATGACACTTGACTTCCAGGTCAAACAAAATGGATTTTGCATCAGTTCTATCAGACGTGGAGAGTGTTTCTTCATTCACAGAAGAGCAAAGATCGGCGCTGAAGGCTTTTGTCCATGGAAATTATGTTTTCGTACATCCACCGACTTGCTTCAGTAAGAGTTTGATTATGTTATGTGCTCTGTAATTTTTCAAAGTGCCTGCCCTTAGGCACTTTGAGCTTTGAGCGACAACTTCCGTAACGTTTTGCGTAACAAACCATCTGCTGCAGCAATCACATTAGTAGTATACATACTCGAAATATTTTGTCGAAGACAGATTAAAACTGACGAAACATAAAGTTAAATGAAGTACCAACAGAAATACTGAGGAATCGGAGGAATATAACTTTAACTTCACTTTGTGGCCTCGAGCTGAGTTTAGCTAGATAACTACTTCTGCCAGGAGTGCCTGCCTATTTAAAGGTTGATGAATGAAGAAAGTTAATGAACCTGTTAAGTCTCTCTCGCTTTGCCATTCTCCCTCTCGTGTTGTCTGGACATGCAATGAATGAAAGTGAGTCATGTAGATAGTTTGGCCATTACAAAATCTCCCTGGGAATTTAAAAGAAAAAACAGAAATCCCCTCCCGGGCAGCCTCCTGAATTGTTGCTCAAATTAATCCCCTTTCCCAATTCCATCGTTCGCCCCCAGCTCCCCTTTCGGAATTATCCCTTTTCAATTATTTCTCCCTCCTTTTCTAATTTCTAGTCACCACTGGAAATATCAATGGCGATGAGAGTGGAGAGGAGAGGAGTGAATGCGTTATTAATTGCTCTGATGTGGATTAGATGTGAGCATCATGGCCACCCCTCCACCCCCCTATCCTCCAATCACATTTCAATTAATAACAGTCAGCCAGGCTTCGCCTCAAGATATGCTAGCAAGATGATTGGCCTGTCAGTCAGAGCTGCTGCGAAGCATTTGCAATTTGTCACCAGTTTCCTCTTTCTTTCTTCCCCTCTTTTCACAATCGCTCACTCTTGTTTCTATCTGATCATGTTCTCTCTCTCTCTCTCTCTCTCTCTCTCTCTCTCTCTCTCTCTCTCCTGCTCGTCTCGCATGCCTCTTCACCCAGATTTTTTTTTTCCCCGCTCCTCAAAATCATGCCACATTTCATCCATTTATTCATTTTTCCCATGATAGCTTGGTCAGCGTTGAAAAGGACTGTCTAGATGTTTGTGTATGTGTGTTTGTGCGTGCTTGGATGTGCTAAGAGTTTTTTTTTCCCCTCTGCCCGAGACGGCATGCAACTTTAAAAAACTGTCCTCACATTTCAAATGAGACTGGAGACAACACAGCCATTTTCTATTAAGGCCAGCATGCTGTCATGATAGGATGCTACCCAGGACTATCTTGGACTGAAGTACACTCCCATACCTTAGTCATTTCTCTTTTACAGCCCCTTCTCTTATAACTGTCTTATTTTGTCATCCGCCCCTGTATGAGACCTCTGAGAATTGATTGACTCTTCTTTGTTTTTGGCTTCTCTGTTTCTCATTATGTTTATAGTGAATATGTGCAGACCACTATATTTAAAGTATGAATCAATATGCTGTATTGGTAAAAGACCAGAGAAATAGAATAAGGCTTTACCAGTCTGGAAGGAATGTGAAGAGATGATTAGGATCTTTCTCTTGCCAGATTTAATTCTGTATCCAAAACAAGTGTAAAGCAACTGTGATGTCACCCATGGGTTACGTTTGCATTTACAGTTAGTACATGTAGCTGATGCTGCAAAAACAGAAACAATCAAGGTATAGTGTGACCAGGACATGTTAGAGCAGCAATGCTATTTGCATAAAATCAAGTGACAGCCGTAGAGGGGGATAGATTTATCATGCCCAGTTGTAGGTGGTGCTAGCAGAAGAAGGTACTCTCCTTTAGGAGGTTTCTGAAGGTAGAGAGGGACGTGCCTGGTCCGGTAGGAACTGGTAGCACGTTCCTGCAATGGAGAACCACATATGTTTGGATTGCCCTGAGCGTATGGGTGGCAGAGCCAGGTGTGGTTGGAGTGTAACAGTCGGGAGGTAACATATGCTTGTAAAATGGCACTCATGTAGGTGAGTACAGAGCCGGACACTACTTTGTAGGCACATCCATTGGTCAGTGGACAGTCAAGTGGACAGTCCCTCAAGTTTAACATCATGCACATTGCCACCTTGTTTTTTTGAAGCCAGAAATGAGCATAGTTGAATGAGCGCGTGGAGATGGGCTGTGAAACAGGAAATCTGTGACCATATTTGAGGCGAGAAAAGGCAATGCAGTAACAGAATCATCGTTATTTGTATTTGATCAGCGCTGCCTAGTTTGATGGTTTGATCTGAGTTTCATGGGCCCAGTGTGTTGGCCGACTTACTGAGAATGACTTAAAGCATACCCTGCTTCATCATCTATTTTACTTGGGATAGGATCAGTATTTACAAAATAAACATCATGAGGTCTGGAGGAAGACTTGAAAATAGCAATTGAGACTAGAAACCTGTTTACTGAGGTAATCAATCCACGGGGAAGTAAAGTAAGACAGAATTAAATACAATATAATTATTTTACGGCCAATGGAGCTGCCCCCTGCTGGCCATTAGAAAGAATAACTGTTTAAGACAGTTACCCAGAATTTCTCCACTAATTAAATATTGTCAATTATCAAAAAAAAAACAACAAATGCATCACTTCCACTGCCAAGAGGCAAAAAAAGTGAATTACTTACCAGGAGAAGTTTCTGAGCGTAGTCTAACCAATGGCTAGCTAGCAGCTCAGAGGGCACAATATATAAAACATGATAATATTAGATTGTTCATCCTTGTTTGGAGGAGCCAGCTAGTAATGATGCACAAATTTTTATAACACCCGCACACAACCAACCTGCTATTAGAGCCAGTCCACACTGTTCACCTGTAAAAACATGCCAACATTACAGCATTATAGTGGCACATTTGCCAGAACTGAGTGCCACAGCAGCTAGGAATCCATCTCCTGCACACACATCGAGAAGATCTCTGCAAAACAAACATATGTTGTTCCAAAAGGTGTTCTTTGTTGCTAAGAAGGAGCAGGAAGGACAGAAACTGTCTCTCTCTCACACACACGCATAAATGCTGCATCATTCACAGCTTTACATAAAAATTTAACAAGATACTAGCCATGTGTAGGTCTATGCTGTCTTTTTTTTTTAGCCTAGCGTTTGGGTACACAGTGTAGAAAAAAATGTCCACAGGTCCAGGATTTAACCTATTTAGACGTGCTTTGTATTCATGGAGAATAAAGCCCAGCATGTTCTCTGTGGAGCAGAGTGACGAGCTGCCTCTGGAACGTGTTGCAGTGCTTCTGGTGGAATCACAAGCATCGTCTCAAACAGCCGCATCGCAGCAGGAACATCTCCCACCTGTGCCCGGTGTAATCAAGCTGTTACCCCACTTCACCTTGGGCTCCTGTGCCAAGCTAACATCTCCTGGACTGGTGTCCACTGAACCAACACAAAATGAATGGAATTCATACCAAGTCCTCCTAACACACAGAAACCCCAAAACAAACCCAAAATGTTGAAGACAGGCTGCACCTAAGAAGTCCCAACCTAACAGGACTTACCAACTCTGTACTTCTGAATGTAGGCTTACCAACCGAGACAGCTAAAACACAACATGTACATACGACAGCTTACTACATCACTCAATACTGGAAGTCATGTTTCACCTCTTTTGGTGGCAGCTAACCGGTTTCCCGACGTCCATCCCCTGCACCAAGCACAACATCTCCCAGTCTTTTTACTGAACACACAAAGGCAGCACTATTGATTGTGCTACAGTGAGCATAATCCCAAACACTACTCATCAGTGAAAAACGTAATCCTGTGTCTGTAACATGTTGCTAAATGATGCACTACCGCCCGATACTGCTCGCAACCTGGCTACAAGCTCGATCGCAACCGTGCAACGTGATTTGGCCCAATAAAGAAGCGTAACAGACGAGTATTTTATATGGAAATCAACACTTGAAGTAGACAGGTAGCGCTGACAAATGCCTTCACAAGAAGATTGTGCTCGTCTTTGTCCATTCTCTCATTCAGTGTTTTTTTTTCTTCTCTGCGTTGATTTATTCTCTTTCTTCCTACAAAGTATGCTTGATCTCAAAGGGAGTAATCCCCCTGCTCCTCCATCTATGATGCATAATGCAGAGTGACTGGACGCAATCTCTAAAAGAGCTTTCAGCAATCATTCTTGGTGTGTGTGTGTGTGTACGTAAGCATGTTCATCTGACAGAAGGTAAATTATTTCTCTGCCAATATTTGGAATTGCGCTACGTGTTATGGAGTCTCCACAGATGGTTGGGAAAGCCTCCAAAGCATTTTAATAAATACTATATCTTCTCTAGTGGTGCTTTGTTTTGTCTGTGCCTCATTTGATGTTCAAGGGCAACCCCTGCAGGAATAACTGCAGACTAAGCTTGCACTTCTTGACCGACGTGTCAGAGGCCATTCAGCACTACAGTGCAGTGAGCTCAGGTCAGATATGTTAAGGAAATCAACACCGGCTCAGTTACAAGGGGCTAGAAGGTCAGTACTGTGGTCATTTAGACTCCCATTTCAGCTACAGTTTTGTACTGGTTTCCAGCTCTAATGGAAAAAGCACATCCCTCAGAGCTTAGAGAGGGCAAAGGGTTTCTCAGTTCTAACTGTGATTTATCATCTTCTATCAGAATGAATGCAAACTGAGCTCTTTCAGCTCCTTCTACTACTGTCATCTTCTCTAATGTCTGAGAAAGGTTTCATATGATTTTTTTCCCAAACAATCAGTACTTTGGTGTGGCTCGGAGGTTTGCTGTGTCGTTGAAATTGCGTCTGCACAAATACGAGCCTGCTGCACTCAGCTTTTCTCGTGTAATACTACAACCACACTCAGCAGCAGCATCCGGAGCCCGTGAACATTTCTGACATGTAGTTATCCCACCAGACACGGTTGGGAAATTGATTTTTCACAGATCTCAGAAAGGAAATGACAAGGAGACAAATCAATTTTTTGTTTTGGTTTATTGGAACAATTGTCTCATTTTTCAGTTGTGACTATCTGCAGCCACAAAGAAGGCTTACAGCATCTGTCATAAGACTCTATTCACAAAACTCTTGTCTTTATAAATTTACTACCATGCCGGAAAACACAAACCAGTCTCAAAGGAAAATTATATTTAAAAAAAAAAGTCAAAGAAGAAAGTCAAAGCAACACTCGATAACACTTGACAGTAGTTGCATTGAAGTTTTCGAAGAATGCCTCTTATGTGCACCCAAACAAGCATTTGATAGCGAACAGTTTGAAGTAGTAATCTGCAACATCTTAATCTAAGTTTTCTGCCTCTTTGTTGCTAAGCAATGCCTTCTGTCAAGTTTCTGCATTCACCAAACATCACAGAGATCTCAGTCCTGCTGCACAAAGGTGTTCAGCGCATGAACAGCTGAAAACTTTAACTCCGAATCGTCAAGCTGTACAACTACACTGAATCATCAGTATTACTGACCAAAGCTTTCTACATCGGAGGCTGCAGCACTCACAGGACTGCCACAGCTGCAGAAATAAAACATGATGTGATGTGATGTGTTGTAGGTAGGTTGTTGAACTATTGACCTACGAACAGTTACAATCGTGTCCTGACATGGTGTTCTGCAGAGGAACTCGATCACCACTGGGTACCTTTGTGCGTTAGAACGGTGATACTTAATTACATCTGTGCCTACGGGCCTTTAAACCGAAATGAACGAAAGTATTGGAATGACCGAAGTGATTCATAATTTCTTTCTTCACTATTGTGAGTGACTGTCCGACAACTAAAAATGCAGCTGGATGTACTGTTGGTTGGCTGAATAATGAGTAATATCAGGTGGAGTCGGTGATGGAGAATAGCAAAGAAGGCATTTACTGATTTAAAAGATCAATGCGACTCATTTTGTCTCGGAATAAGAGGCAGGCGGAGAGGAAACACACCTGAGAGCCTGTTTTCGAAATGGCTGAACACTCCACTCCAGCCTTATCTGGAAAAGGTGTGGAAATGCTCTGATTGACAAGCCAGATGTGCCCTCCAGCTCCCCCATGGAACACTAAGCGCACAGCTGAGCTTAAAGAAGCAAGAATGTGACGAGAAATGAGAAAAGCCTCAGCCTATCTTCTTTTGGCCCGAGTGGCTCTGCACCGCTCTGCTCTGCTCTCTCTCTCTGCTCTGCTCGCTCTCCTTTCTTTATTAAAAAGAAACACATGTAGTGTCGGGGCGTCCAAGTATGAAATTCAATTCTCATCCCCCAAACGGTGTTTTTATTAAAGCCGTTACTATCACGGCAAGCAGGCGGGCCGGGCCAGCTCAGCTTGGCTCGACTCGGCTGTGTGGGTACATACTGTACAAGGAAGGAGGGGACAGAGAGGGAAAGAGAGTGCAGAAAGGAGGGCGAGAGACACAGAGAGTGATTGTGAGGAAGAGAGAGAGGGAGGACACAGTGTGAATAAGGCAGCGACGGATTGGGGCAGTCAGCAGCAGGGCGACAGAGGGGCTTAATTTGCCCAAAAGGCAGCTCAGCCTCTTATGCAATTTAACCAGGATGTGCTTGACTTGAGCTTGGGTTAGCACCCCGGCACGGCGCGGTGCACAGAATCAATTGCACATTGGACATGCCCGAGAATTATGCTGCAGTCTTGTTTGCACTGTGTATATTTGTTTTTCATTACTGTTATAGCATTGACCTCAACTGTGACATAACAGCTGTAAAGCCATCATTAGAAAGTGTGTTCTCGCAAGAGTTTTCTGACTTGGAGTGATTTGACCATTATTCTTCCCTCATGTAAC
The DNA here is from genome assembly GCA_014281875.1 of Nibea albiflora. Taxonomy (NCBI): domain Eukaryota; kingdom Metazoa; phylum Chordata; class Actinopteri; family Sciaenidae; genus Nibea; species Nibea albiflora. Next base: position 20,021,163 of record CM024793.1, on the reverse strand, counting down.
GCACCTTAATGTGCATAGATGTGCTCTTTTCTCCAAAAAAAAAAAAAGCATTCTTAAAAGGAGGAATGTTCTTTTCCTGCTGTCTTGCTTCAAAACTATAGGGGGCAGCATTTCTTCCCCCATCTTGACACCCTTCAAGATAGTTTACATTAAGCATCATAAAAACTCTTGAAATGTCCGCAAAAACTACATCTAAGTTTCTAAACTCCCATCAGTATCAGTAATCTCTCACACTACGACCACAGTTTCGGCCATCGATATGTTCATTCATTTGAACTATACTTCTCAGTCTTACAGAATCAGAACCTTTATGTTGTGGTGTGAACCCATTTCTGAATGTGTCAAATGCTTCATAGCAGCAGTTTAAATGACTGAACTACCCTTAGCTTAATTATTATGATTTACCCTATTTTTAGTCACAGTGGAGCACAGCTCGAGGGATGGCAGATTCTGCCGGTTGGCTGATCAGTCACATGTTCGGTCCACCGCTTTAATCCACAATAAAAATATCTAGACTTCTATTAAATGGATTACCGTCAAATTTTGAATAGACACTCAACTTCCCCATAAGATGAACTGTTGTACTGTGTTGTTCTTTTCACTGGCGCTATCATCAGGTGAAGTGTTTCATTCAGCCAACTGTAGTTGTGAATCCTGCAGCATGGTCATATCCCTGTGTCATATCCTTTTGATCTGCATATTCATTTTGGCGATGAGTCCGTCCTTACGAAAGTTGATTCATTCAAATGTCTTGGACTTCCTATTGACCCAGAACTCTCCATGCGTTGAGAGAGACAGCGCAAGAGACAGCAGACGGTGAATGAGAGAGAGAGAGAGAGAGCGCTGATTCGATCAAGCCGGTGAATTATTTTTTTTCTTTGTTACTTAGTGGTTGCATTCATCACCATTTAACACACCACCCACACCCACCACTGCACCCATTCACTACAACACCTGATTTGGTCTGAATTGGGCACGTTTTTAATGTGAGAGATGCAGTGCCTATTTGTCTACAAGTTGTGCAAAAAAGGGAATGACTGTGCAAAACTGAGGATTTTTGAGGTTGCAAGATTCAGTGCACTTTTGTAAAGGTAAGACTAAACCTGTAAACCTCAAAATAAATAAGAACACTTGGAATGCATTGAAGAAATCATTAGAACACTGACTCAATAACAAGACACACACCTGTTACACTGACAATATGCACTGATTATCTCTAGCATGTAGTGTTTCTGTGATTGGCATCTCAATGTTTCCACTCAAATTCAGTTTATATTTTATCAGTTCAGTCAGCTGCATTCATTTCAGTTAACAGTTGCTCCTTTTTGTTTTTGTCTGGACTTTCATTCCTGCAGTAAAAAGGTAAATGATTGTTTCAAGGCCTGAAATTACAAAAAGAAATCAGAATTGTCAAACGCTCAGCCACTGTTGGATCTTTCTGCAATAAATCTCACCCTCTCCTTCCCAACAGTAAATACACAGTCGGGGTCAGTTGACCCTGTCTATGCCTCAGAGAAAACTACGCATTGTAGCTAAACTATTCTGACAGGCCTGCCCTTTTTACACATGAGGAAGACGAAGAAGGGAAGGGAGAATGGCGCTGTGAGCTGCTTGGTGGAGGAGGGGGTCATCGGGGACCAACAAGTGAGGGAAGACAGGGAGGAGATAAAGTGAAGAGACAACGATGGGGGTCATGGTGGGACTCAGGAAAACAAGTGGGGGCATGACTGAGGGTGGTCGCGTGGCTGGCTTATTTGGTGGGAGGCTGTGTCACTGGCTGGCTGAATTCAAGGCTTACAGGATGCATGGCTGACTGACTGGACTTCTGACCAACGGGCTTGCTTGTTGATTTGGTGGCCAGCTGTGTGGAGAGCTGACTAGCTGACGGGTGTAAAGGTTGGCTGGCTGTCTCTGTGGATGGCTAGTTGGCTGGCTATGCATTCATTATTCATCCCATGCATTTGATGATGTGGGTCAAGCTCAGTTCTAGCCAGCTGAGGCTGCAGACAGGCAGACAGGCACTGCAGTGAGCAAGGCCCTTAAGCTACAGCCTGCAGCAATACAGCACAGGCTGTAGCATCAGCAGAATCTTAATATACTGTAGTTTACTGCGTTCTACTCTTTGTTTGTTTGAACCTGTGACGTGGAAGATACATGCATTCTGCCCGACTTGACAGTCATTTCAACCCCAACACCCTCCGTCTTGCAGGGAGTCAGATGACAAGACAGACATCTATCAATCTCTGTTCACATTCTCGCCGCCGAAATGTCAATAAATATGAAGCTACTGCCAGCAGCTGGTTAGCTTAACCTGGCATACAGTCTGTAAAGAGGGGGAAAGCTTTCCTGATCCTGTCTAAAAGTAAAAAATAAATAAATAAAAACCCAGCTCCAACACCTCTAAACACTCACTTACCAAGTTATGTGCTGCCATTTATTCAATCCATACAAAAACAAGCTGGGCTATGTGCTGGGACCAGCAACTTTCTGGAGTCTCTGCTGGTTACCTGGCAACCCGTTCCAACGGCAAACTGTCATTTTACACAGACTAAACAAAAAAAGATAAAACATGTTAATTAGCAGGCTTTGGAGGTGCTCGGTGGAGGTTTTTGTCACCTTTGGAGAGAGACAAGCTTGCTGTTTCCCACTGATTTCAGTCTTTAAAAGCCATGGTGCTGGATTTAGTGGCATCTAGTTGCAACTTCCTCACCTCACCTTCTCCTTCCTAGTGAGGAGAAGAACCTGCGGTACAAAACATGCCACAAAACATGCAAATGGTGGTGCAACAGACTCTGTCAAGAGGAGCAGTGCATGAAAGGCTCATTATAAAGTGATAAAAAATATAATTCTTATTTTCAGGTGATTATACACCGATGAAAACATGGATATGCACATTAAATTCCATTCCTAGCACACAAATCTGACATAGTGGACCTTTAAGCTAAGTTAGGTACCTTCAGATACCTTTAAGTGTATCTTATCACTCTTGAGCTGAGCTGACCGCTTCCTCTTGTCCAACACATTTCATTTTATTACTGTCCATGTGTTAACCTGCATATGACAAATAAACCTGAAACTCAAACTTCGATAAACTAACAGGCTGCTCACAGTAGCTTCATATTTGCCATATAGACATGAGAGTAGAACTGATTCTATCCTCTTAACGTTTTAAGAGACAAAGACCAAACGCGTACATTTGTCAGAATGTCAAAGAAGGGTAGTACGTTGCAGGCCATATCTCTATACACTACATAACTTCAGGAGATACATAACTTAATAGAAATCAAAGCACATGAAATATTACCAAGCAATCGCCTGTGTAAAAATAAACATCTTACGTTACAGTCAGTCGGACAGTTCAGTACATGGGTTAGATTGCACGAGTACATTGATGTAGTTTCTGAAGGATGATGCAAAGCAAAATTCTAAAACTCCTTGAGCAGTTAACAACTTTGATTGAGACTTGTCCGTTCGTATGAACTTTGAGGACTTACATCATCGTTATACAACAGTCCTGACCCAAGGAAGTAGACTGCCCTTGTCTCCTTTTCGCCTCCTTTTTTTCCCCTGTTTGTCTCTTGGTCTCTCTTTCTTTTTTGGGATCAGAATTTGAAACATCATAGCTGTGCTAAATAAAGACGTCAGAACAGCATCGACTCAGTGTGCGGGCCACTTTTGCAAGCACAGCTGAGAAATATTGGGATATACATACACCATGCCTGGGTTCAAGCTCCATTACGGAGTTGAAAACCTATTTTCAACCACGTTCCCTTGTGTATTCAACCATTTCTTTGTAATGGCCCGCTGCAGCTTAGTCTGCCATACACAGATATGAAAAGATGGTTAAAGATGAACAGGCATATAACAATAAATAATAATAAATGATAATTTTATTTTATTTTATTTTATTTTTTACACACTCCTCTGCCTCATATTTGAGATCTGGTTCAGTTCATTTGTCGAGTTTTTGTGTAAATTTGGAAGCGTTATTTCACGGAGTTGCTGTTTTCGGATTACAGTAACATCCAGGCGAAGCGAACAGTCCTCAGATCAGCTGCACCAGGTCTTCTGGCGTAACATTTTGATTCATAGCAGACATTGTCATTAAATCAGTACAAGACAGTGAAGAAATCATCTGGAAAGCTCATGCTGCTCTAAACAATGAGGGACTGGTCGAGGTGAAGTGCAGATCTCTAATCTAAATCAGGGAAAATAATTAATTTAGGTGGTTAGTTTTGCATAAATGTGGATTTGGATGACATCATCGCTAATGGACACAGTTCGATAAAGTAATCAAAACTAATAACTTTCTGACTGAACGATGTGTTTGTCTGCATCCTCTTTCAGTAAATTTTAGGGTGCAACAATGCTGTAGCTGCCAGCCAGAAACAGAAATGTGCGCAACCAACAACAGAGATTACACCAGAGCCAAATAGGGCTCCTCTGAAGAGAATCTTGTAATCATTGTCCGAGGTAAGACAAATGTACTTTTCAGTGAGACACCACCACACCTCTCTGTGGTCTCTTTTGGCTGGGTTAAATAAATCCACAAATCTTTTGGCTTACATTTCCATCCAAACCTCTGTACTATCCTTTTTATTACATTGATCTTCCTTTCTTTCACTCTTCCAGGCCTTCCTTCACACCATGAAACTTATTTCTTATGGCTCCCTCCTTTCCATCCTCCTCTTTCCACCTTTTTCCATCTGTGATAGAATTCAAATGTTTACCGGTGGTAAACACAAGAAATACGCATGTAATCAGATGGTACAAATACTTTTTTCATGTTGAATCCTGAACAGGTACTTTTTTACTGAGCACTATAACATAGATGTACTGTAAATACGTAATGTAAATCATTTATTTACTTCTTCGCCTCTCCAAGTGACCTGACTATGCATTCTTGGCAGCTCAGAAACTCCCATCCTTCACTGACATCCTGCATTAATTCCAGATGAAGTGAGGAGTAGCGATGGAGATTTCCCCCGTGGCGAGATGGAGATGCTGTGATTAACACTAGAAAAACTGTGGGCTGAAAGAGTGAGAACACAGGAGAGCGGGACAGGGGCTCATGAGGAGAATGGAGAAAATGGGAGGGTAAAACCATGAGAAGGGAGAAGATGTAGGGTGAGATGAGGACATCATCCAGACCGATAATGGAGAAGAGATGAACATGAGTTTTTAATAAAAAAGGAAGGAGAATATCACTCACTGATTACTGTAGTTGGTTTGAGCACAGCTTCCTAGACAAACAAGGAGTAACATTACACTAGTGAGGTGATAAACTGAATTTCAAATTACAATTCAGATTCAGTTTTTCAATGCAATGATTCAAAGTGAGCAATACAAATTCAAATATAAATGATTCAAATTCAGTTTCTGGTGGCACATATTTCAGTCCATTCAGGCCGCTTACAATCATTCGTTTTGGATGCCAGGAGCCAAACCTGGCAAAAAAACGACTAGTTTGGGAGGTTGTGTTTGGTCCTGGATCAAAGCCAGGCTGTGACACACTAGATCACTGCGCCACTTGCCATCCATTGCAAACATCCAAGATGATAAGTTCCTCTCTTTTTGCTCGTTTTACAGACAACACATATGCAGAAGCAAATAGCACTAGGTCTTTCCATTTCATGGAGAGAAAAGATTCCATTTAGAGAAAAGAGAGACAATTAGGCTTTTAGCTCTCGCTTATTCACAGCCATACTACAAGTAGCTGTTGAGTCATTCAGTCCACCACTTTCAACCACTTTCGTCTAGACTGAAATATCTCAGCAACTATTAGATGGATGGATTGGATGATTTTGGTAAATCCCTGGCTTTAATAATACAAAAATATTTCTACTACCACAAGGAGATTGGTGTAGACATCTTACGTTCCCCACAGAATGAAGTGATGGAGCAGTGTGTTATTTTTCATCTAACTGGAAGACCAGTTTCTCTGTCTGTACTTTGTGCTATGCTAATATGGTGAACGTAGTTAACATCACCTGCTAAATAGCAGCATGTTAGCATGATTTTAGCTTAAAACACCATTACAGCCACAGACAGTCTTTAGCTGTTGACTTTAATCCAGCATCGATTTAGTGGAACTCTCTCTGGAGTCTCCTCCGTGGTGGTGGTCTGCAAAGAACCTCGGGTGGAATTTCAAAACTCCAGACAACCATATTGTAAAGTTGAGAACAATCATGAAGAGTTTTGACTTCCTCCTGTCAGGCAAGTCAGCTTTCTTTCTCAATCAGTGTTTCATTCTCTAGTTTATTGAGTCTTTAGTTGCAGGGGAAGTTGTAAATCAAACTGAATACTTTTATTATCTGAGAGAATGCTTCCTCTCAGCGCGTAGTTCTCTGCCATCAAACAGCCTGCAGATTTTTATTCAACCTCTTCATCACGCTTTCAAGCAGAAAGGAAGGCATTTTGCTTAGTGTGAATAACATATTCTCTGACGATAGAGAAATGAGAGACACAGATTGAGAATACATTTTAGCTATAATTGTTTCCAAACACCATTAGATCCTCTGGAATTTTACGGCCACTGGTTTCCTTGATAGAACTGTGTCATAAGTAAGGCTCTGGACCTGCCTGTCAGTGCTAGAGTGGTCTGTCTCCCATGCCTCCAATCCAGCCCCAGGAAAATGCCAGGTTGAGTTTTCAGCCTGAGTGCATGGGATGTGCACGGTGCAACCATCAGTGTCAGCAGAGTACAGTACCTGAAGCAGCCCCAGTCAAAACGCTGACAGGCTGGAGAGATGGAAGACGAGAAGAGGAATCAACCAACGGTCAGGCCAGCCAGTCAGTCAGCGCACAGTAAGTGCACATAAATTACATTAAAACATTTTTGATATCACATTTTTGAATGGGAGATATGAGCTGGGATGTCAGCAAACCTTTAGTTTTTGACCAAAGCCCAAACTGTAAGCTCTGTTTTTGTTGAGCAGGTCACTATGATGAAGTGATCATTCGGAAACCATTTCCAGTTAGTGGAAAAAGGTGTGTTAACTTATGATGGTTCACACATACACCCCCACGCTCACAGTGTCCACGCCACTCTGCTTAATCAGTAGTAATACTGATAACAAATACACAATAGTGGTATAGCAAAAGTACCATTTTCTAAGTAATGCCCCTTTAATATGGATACACACGTTTTCAACTTTTATTTGGGTGTAGCTTTGTTTTCAGTCAGGACTTCAACAAAGTTAACGCTGAATGAAGGCTTACACAGGCAGAAGGGATTTATTGGCTTATACATGAGAAATAATGCTTCTGTTGTGATTTAACACCTTTACAGTTCTATAGTTTGTAGATTTAATACTTTAAGAGGGAGTAAAAAGAGAAAATTGGCTCAAAATGCAGAAAATTAGTGCCCCATTCTGCTTGCTGACATTTTTCAGTGTTCATTGATCTTTCTGAAGGGATTTTTGGAAATTGATCTGCGCCTTTATCTTCTCTCCGTACTGGTGCACTTTAAATACACCAGTATAAGTACTTACAGGCCGAACCAGTGTATCATAGCCAAGGAGAAAAAAAAAAATAACAATTTACTGTCAAAAAATGTACGAAAAGCCAATTAAGTGAACAACTGCCATTCAGAATATGCGATTTATAAAAAGGTACAGCTATATTTGTACAGAGTTGTCAATGCAGTGTGGTGCAATTGTCTGGTCCTTCAGACTATTTTTTGAAAAGTCATACAAGACTGTTTCTCACAGGAAAGATTGCAGGATCCAGTGTCTCTATGAAGACTTCACCCTTCACGGAGTCATGTTCTTGTCTGACTGACTGACTGTGTGCCTGTCTACAGCCGTCTGCCGCTCAAGAGGAGATAACTGAGCTTTTTCCTCAGGTTTCTCATCCCAGTTTTGCTTGTGGAAAAAGCACATCTAAGCATTTTTGTCCTCCTCCCCATTAAGACCTGTGTCCGACAACGGTTTTCCGCAGATGCAGTGATTTTCTATCCTTCTGCTGTTACTCATCTTTGTCCTTCCTTCCAAATCATTAAAGATTTGGCCCGGAATTATACACCACCTTTAAACACATTGTCCCTTTCTACTCTTCTTGCCTCTCTGATTTCTCTTCTCTGTCTTTCCCACTTTATACCCTCCCCACTTCCTTACTTTTTTTCCCTCTTTAGAAGTCAGTCTCCTTCTCCCAAAACAATAATAACAAGCTTAGTGATGCAGCTCGCTGACCGGCTCATACTCCAGAAGGAACTGAATCCCACAGCTCAACACCAACAGATAATCCTCTCTGCAAAGCCAGCCTTCCCCTTCTGGAACAATGCTCTCATTTACACCAGAGTGACCCCCAAATTGATGCAGGAAAAAGCTGAAAGAGGTGAAAGATGGAAAGAAGGACATATGGACATACTGTTGCCTAGTTTCAGTACTGAGGAATAGTGCAGAGGATTTTAGTAAAAACAAGTTCAACTTTCTGTTCATGATTGGTATTTTCCTCCACGCTTTAAACTGACAAAAGAAGAACTCCCAAATTCTAAGTCTCATAGCTGCCACGCCCTTGTGCCAACCCCATCACCAACAACCACACAGCAATTGGACAAAGTCAGAGGTTTAAAAACCCACATGCACAGAAAGCACACATTAGGTGACACGGGGACAGTGGAAACCTCGCGGCTCTGCGTCCGTCCTCAACCTCTGATGAGTGCCAAGACAAACACAACAGCAGCTGCGAGGCACAAACAAGAGGATGCATTATTAGACTGCTCTTCAAAGCTGTAACCACGAGCTGCACTTGGTCAGATCACACCGGGAGACACACACACGCACACAGGGCACAGACAACCCTGGCAGTGAGGTTGTTTTTAGGGTAACCCAAGCAGAATTGTGCAGACAGTAAGAATTATTTTGGGAAGACCCATTGAGTTCCCTGCACCTACCTGCCTACTACTCCATGAACTGTGTACCAATAATTCATGCTTTACATTAGTTCAGGTAGGACAGAAGTGTATACCATGCACACTGAGTAAGCTGGTCGATAAATGATCCACACAAACAGAACTACTGTGTGCTTAAAGCAGAACTGTCCATGTGCTCATTTATTCACACGGTTTCTCGCCGCTGTTCTGGTGGATTTTCACCTTCCGTCGCAGCCTGAAGACATCTTCCTCTGAGTCAGGTGAAGCCTCTTCTCTCTCCACTTCAATTCAAAGCCACCATCACAGCTGTTGTCTGCTAAATAAAAAATGCCTTTTGCGCTTCCACTGACTCTGGAAGGCAGCATGAAAGAAATGTTACTGCTACCCTTCTTCTGTGACTCTGTACTCAGAATCTTCATCCTAAATGGCCTCAGTGATGTATTCCTTTCGTTACATTACGAGAACTGTGACTCCTGGCCTTCATCCTTGAAGAATATGGAATGATTAAACATCAGAGACAGCGAGCAGGCGCTTTCCGCTTTCTGCTGCTGCACTGCTGTCTGCGTGTCTGTGGGTTCAAACTTTCAATCCTGGGATCGACACAAGTGTTTTCGCTTGATAGCTTGATTGATTGGATGCACCTGGTGTGACATCACTGATTAGGGGCGTGACTAAAAGTGCAATCTGTCCTTTGCAACCAACAAACAGCAACGGTGTCTTATCTGTAATTCAGTTTCAGTTTGCTCTTTCATGATGAATATGATATGCTTATTTAGTTATTGCTAAACTGTCACATGTTTGTCACAGTGGGAGATAATGAAATTAGTGATGGCTGAATTCCATTTAGCTGCTTCAGTTTTAGTGCTCACTGTAAAGTACTGAGTGCATGTTGTACAGGGGGTAGTTGCGCTAGGTTACTTCTCAACAGGGTATAATGTTAGAGAAAACCAAGAAAACCACCCTTAGCATTCTTCAGTATTCACTCCCAGACTGGCCACCACTGGTTTCAGAAGCTGTTTTCAGGTCTGACCTCCCTATCTGACGGTTTTTACAAGAGACATATAAATGAGGAAAGAAATAGCAGTCTGCTTTCAGTCTATGGAAACTTTATATTACTGAGAGTGGGACTATGCAGAAAGTGCTCCTGAGAGTCAAGAAAGGTTGTTGATTGTTGAATCTTGTTTTGGAACCCTGTGCTAGTATCGACCATTTTCAGTACATTTTGATTTGTCAAAGCGGGGCAAGCACAGGTGAAACATTAACAATGGCCCATTCCATTAAGTGTCTCAGTAATCCATGTCAGTGAGTGAGCTTCGCACAACTGCAGAGCTTCGGAACTGGCTCACCTAGATGTGATGCGACCGCCATTAGTGTTATTAATTCCACCTGTGCTTGTCCTGCTTTGAAAAGTCAACACGTTCCCTGTGAAAAGGATCTATCTGATGACCGGAGAGTCAACAAGTTTCCTCAGCTCTGATTAGTGTCAGATGAACCAGATCATGTAATTCTGTCAGGATATAGAAAAGGTTTCAGCTAATATGAAAAAAGAGTTACCTAACGCAGCTGACACGCGCTGCATTCACGCAAAATCGGCAGAATTGGAAGAACAGGAAAACCTCACGTTCTTACTTACAGAAGTATTCATTCATTATTCAAAGACGGTTCACCGCACTGCTAGCATCATACTTACAGCATATAAAAAGCATGATTTTTGTGTATATGCCACTGAAGGTGGCTCAGCAACAAATTGGCGGTGACTTTGAAATGAAGCCAATGCAGAATTGCCAGTTTTTTATTTATTTTTTTATGTTTATTTTTTCGATTGTTTTTTGGCCTTTTTTGTGCTTTATTTGATAGAGAGAGACAGGAAAGAGAGAGAGGGAAAGAGTCACTGGTCGGACTCGAATCCTGGGCTTCCACAGCAAAGACTGAGCTTTCACAAATGGGGCGGCTGCTCTACCAACTGAGCTAAACGCCGCCTCGCAGAATTGCCAGTTGCAGTTCCTCGAATGTCCACTTGAGGCTAGCTACAGAACGAGTCAATCTCAATAAACCTCCATAATAAAATGTCCACCTTCACAGCAGAAATAAACATTTGGTCTCTATAGCTAATTTCCCTGTCCATGACACCTGTGCTGAGGGTGAATTTTACTCACCTGTTCAAATTATATGAAGGCCTAAAGTTATGCAGAATCAACAGCATGGTCACTTTGATTGACAGGTGTGTGATGTCATAGGCAGCTTGTTTGAACAACTAGGCTTCACTCAGCCCAGCTCAGCTCCACCCACGCTCCACACCTTTGCCCATTTTCGGATTAGCTTGATGGCAGTGGTCGGAGCCACCACAGCCTGAACTTCACAACAACACTTCACGGGTGAAGTGTGAAGGTGATATTACATCCATGTTCCGCACCACGCTTGGCAGCCATGTTGCCAGTGTTTCTTTTTACCAAGAAGAAGATATCTGTGACAGAAATTCCAAATATGTCTGGCACATGAGTACAAATCAGAGGCTGACGTCATTTTTTTTTTAGACTGAGCTGCTTGTATTTCCAATCTGAACAATATGAACAGCCCTCTATTGCTCATGCTGGCTCACCGCCACGCTGTCACGGCTCACTGGGACACTTGAATAGAACAGAAGCATCTTTGATATTATTAGAAACACCTGTGCGTTTCCTATTATGACAAGTCAAACGTCTGCTGTAAAAAAAAAAGAAAAAATCTATTGCTGCATCTAACCTGTTTACCCTGACTGCCTAATGATGTCATGCTCTGCTGTTTATTGATGCATTTACTTCCAAACACTTCATTGTGGAGCTTTAATTCATCGACTGCTGAATCTTGTTTAGATTCATGCAAGAAGCAGCCGAGAGAACCAAACCGTCTCTGCCTCATGCAGCCAGGAACTGACGTAAATCTACCTGATAAAGTCTTAAATTAAAATTATGTAAATTCACTGTGTTAAAAATTCAACACAGGCTTGAGCACTGTTTTTAATTATTCAGCCAAATGCAATGATGAAATTAAACCACCGTCTTCGCAGATGCATTACTTTAAGTCATATTAAACAATCCAGATTTGGAAACAAAAGATAACGTAATAAAAGCCAGGAATCGCGTTGTTTTATCGAAAGCAGACAAACAGTATTTGTCTGTGAACTGATTTCTGGAGAATCCGCCCTTCTCTTGTCCTTCGACCTGTTCATACCCTTTTTAATTTACCCTGAGTGTCTTAAAATTCCATCAGTCGAGTTTTTGCTGCAAACCAAAAACCTTTTTCAAAGTAGTTACTGAGACATTGGTGTTAATTACTCTACCAACCCCCTGCAGATGTTTTTATGCTGCGGAAAGCGCCTGCTTTCTGTCTCTATAAAGTGATAAACCGTACACTTTTAATTCTGCCGCTTAGTTGATGGCAAAGAGAACCGCGTGGCCGGTAGTTTGAAGCCTTGAGCTTTAACATGCACAGAAAATGAGTCCCACGTAAAGCTGGTCTTATCATTCATAAAGAAAGAAAATGGATTTCAAACATTCAGATTTTCTATTTGTTTTTCTATATTTTCTTAAGACATTGCAGACTTTCTCTGCTCTTCACAACCAGGGCCATCTCTGTCGTTACAGCTTTGATGACGCACAGAGAACCATTGGCTTCGGTTATAATGTACAAAGAACTAAATTATTTCTGAGTTTAGTTTGCGTTCAACATTCAAACTGAGCTGATTATTCATATCGCAGTTCATTTTCCACATATCCTGAACAACAAAGGAGAGGAAGGCAAGACAACCTGTACACACTGATGTCCAGAGTAAAAGTCTACCTGTATAAAATCTGTGCGGATTTACGTCAGAGTGCATCAGACACCTTTGTTCCTCCACTGATGTTCTTATCTCCTCTCTTTCTCTACCTGACTCCATTAGACAAAGGGCTGTGCACACACACACACACACACACACCACACACAGGTTTGATAGAGTGAGTCCCAGCTATATTATGTGTGTCCCTGCCTGTCAGTCAAGTGTCCATTAGTGGCTACTTGGCTGGGTGGCTCAGGGTCCGCTGTTGTAGATGTGGATGAGAGATGACAGCGTTGCGTGTCCTCCTCAATATACACCATTTCTATCCATTTGTGTATTATTGTGCGTGCGCATGCTTGTGCGTGTGTGTGTGCCTCGCCACACACTCGAAGGACACATGGCGGCAAACATGCACGTGCCACGAACACACCTTTGCATGTGTGACTGTGTCCGATTCACGTTCACGCGAGGATGAGACATTTTCATCACGGGGGTGTGTGTGTGTATGTGTGTGAGTGTGTGTGCTCGCACGGACGCACAACATCACCCCGAGCGACGTCGGATTTCTGCAGGATTCCAATTTTATGTAAAATTCTAATCTCATTCTGTGAACTCGAAGCATTTAAAGTGTTTGCGAGCTCGCGTGTGTCCCTTGTGCCCCCCCTGCAGGCAGGTCGTCATGAATCATGTCAGAGCAAATCTGCTGTTAAAAGCCCTCCGCGCTGAATGGAAAGTCACTCACACACACACAACACACACACACACACACACACACACAACAGTGGCCAGTGGCTGGTTTGTATCCAGCGGTAGTGAATCACAGCGGTCATCACTTGGTGTTTCATATGCGGAGCATGACAGACACAGATTAGTGGAGCACCGCTGTAGCTGGCATCTGCTCTGCACCTCCTCCTCTTTCTCTCACTTTTCATCTTTACCTCCTGTAACTGTCTACACCTTTTTTGTGTTCTTCCGCACCACCTTTCTCCACCTTCACCACTCTTTCTTTCCTCTTTCCTCCTCGTTCTCTCTTTATGGCCCTTATGTTCTGTGCTTTGCTCTCCTCTACTCTGCGCCTTCTTCTTTCTCTTACTTGTGCCCTCTCTCCTGCGTCCCCTTCTGCACCTCCTTCTCTCTTCTTCGAACCTTCTTTGCACCTTCATTCCGTTCCGTCAACCTTTCCTGTTGTTCTCTTCTGTTTTCGTCCTTCCTTTCCCATCTGGACTCATTTACACATTTTCTTCTTTTCCGCACCTTCTCTCTCTGTTCACTTGCACCTCCTCACTTTTTCTCCTCTCCTCTCCTGCTTCCGTTCACTGCTTACAAGCTGCCCCTGCCCTCCGCTCTCCTGTCTCCTCTTCACCTCCACGTCCTTCGGATGACCCCCTTTTCTCCCTTCACCTCGCTATCTGCTGTTCTCCTTCTCCCCCCTCCTCGACTCCACCCTCACCTCCCCGTTCTCAGCTCCTGTTAGGCTAATATGAATAATGTGTGGAGGTATGGCAAAATAGTAATAAGGGATGCGATCAGATCCCACGACACAGAGATGCCGCAGGATAAAAAGCAGTACGGCCAAAGATGGTCAGTCTGAGCTCAAAGCAAAATCCTCAGGAAATACATGATACAAACATTAAAATTCAAAACAGGTCGATTCATAATTACAAGTCAATGTTTAATTCTACATAATTTCTTCATGAAACGTAACCTTGTGTGATTAATCATCTGCCTGTTGCCTCCAGGTTGCCTCTCAGTTAGTGTGTGCACGTCTTAGTAGTTTGGATAATAACTTCTGTTAATCAGCTTTGGATGAATCCTCGTTTTTTTTTTTTTCTTTTTCTGCAGGTTAAATTCTGTAATTCCTCCTCAAATGTTCTCTCCCTCTCCTTCTTTGTCTAACTGTTTATTTGGATGTGAACGTTTCAGGTATGAAGTAGAAAAGAAAAAGGAAAAAAGTTGCAGCTCTCTGCGCTCTCAACACAGCTCAGTGAGTAAGACACAGCATGAGGTTTGTGTGTGTGTGTAAACCGAAGGCAAGGCTGCCATCTATCGTTCCCACATGATCTCACCGTCTGTGTGTGTGTGTGTGTGTGTGTGTGTGTGTGCGTGCAGCAAAGTGGTTTCCAGCATGGAGACACACACAGGGAGCTTCATTCATGTAAAGCAGTGCCCCCTTCAAAAGGTCTGTTTAGTGCAGGTTTGTGAGAAAGACACCGCCGCAGAATGGGAATATGTGCAGCTAGCTTAGCCGTGTGGTCATTCAGCTTTGCAGCACAGTAAGCTCCACGCAGGTGAGGCCAGCGACGCCTGAAGTAATAGAGACAGAATATTGGAGCTTGTTCGCAGTCGTGCCACTTCCTCAAACTAAATGTCTTGTGGCTGTATTGCATTCTGGTCTACTGAGGCTATTACTCATTCTCCCTGAAGGACGGTTAAATGAGAAATCCAAATGTATGGCGTGCAGCCTTTAGGCCCTTTGCTTTTTGATATCCCAACACTAAAACTTGACATTTGCTGTTGATGCTTTTACATTGTTAAGACATTTTCTACTGCTGGACATTTCTCTCTAAAACACAAACCCATCTTTTCTGACATTTATGTTAATGATTTATGTCTTCAGAGACTATAAATCATAGCTAATAATTCAACATTGATTTCTTATCTTTGTGACAGCGGTGGATCTAATGGGTGAAAGCAGCAATGATTTCAATAGATGCACCTCATAAGCTGAATGTGTCTGAATATGTTGCAGATCTAACAAACTGGTCAATAACTCAGTAGTGGACTGGACAGAGGACTTTCATGCACAATTAATAGCAGTTAGCTTTCAGCTCTGGGCCAATCCACTGTGCACAAATACATGGCACAAAACTTTGTACTGTTATTGCTCTGATCTCTTTAAAGCTCTGAACTGGAGCTGTTTGCCTAAAGATCCGATATGTGCTGCGAGATCTCACCACAAAGTGCAATATGATGTTTGGCAAGTCTGAGCCTCTGAGTCAAAAACCAATATATTTCTTTACTTCTGACTCAATAAAGTTCTCCAGGAGCAAAATTGCATTCCTCTGACGCGTGTTGAAGCTAAAAAAAAAAAAAAATTATCTGGTTAGTTTTGCTTCAATTTTGCTGGATTATGTGACGGGCTTAAAGAGTGAGGAGTTGCATCGAACTAATGGAAGAGTTCTCTTGAAAATGTATGTTTACGGCTTTGAAATGAAAAGCTACCAGTGTCGAGGCAATTATTCCTGTTGACGTACAGTTTTCTTATTATCACAGTTGCCGGGGTTGATGCTGCTCCGTGTTTAAACACCGGTTTTAAAGTCTAAACAGGATCTCTGCACACCGTTTCACAATAAAGGTGTTGTAAACTTGCATGTGATGCATTTTCAGGGTCAAAGTGTGAATGATTTTTACTATTTGGCGTTCACTTTCCATGAACAGATAAAAAAAAAGTGTTTTAAGGCATTTACATTTTCCCAAAGACCTTGTAAGTATGATTTATATAATATGTTTTTCACATGTTGACAAACAAGTAAAACTTGGATGCTCATTAGCTGGTTTTGAAAGTCAGTCTGGTGTCTTCAGCAAAGATATTTTCTTATTTCTCCAATGTGTTGCAGACCTCTGTTACCTACTGGCACGTTGCCATGGCAACCCCTAGTTAGGCTAGAAATATACTACAAGGTTTTGATAAGACTTAGCCCCAATTAAGCCAGCCCACACAAATTTCGAGGGCCAGCGTG
This sequence comes from Nibea albiflora, assembly GCA_014281875.1. Classification (NCBI taxonomy): domain Eukaryota; kingdom Metazoa; phylum Chordata; class Actinopteri; family Sciaenidae; genus Nibea; species Nibea albiflora. Next base: position 20,004,752 of record CM024793.1, on the reverse strand, counting down.
GAAATTGCAGGGCCATTCTTCCCAGAAGGCTTTTTATTCCAGAAATCTAATTGTGCATATTTGTCTGAAATGGGACTTGAACAAAGCAAAGGCTCACATGATTAGCTGTTTGACTAGATCAAGGCAAAATCTACAATATCTATCCACATCTTGAGGATTGTGAGCGTGTGTGTGTGTCTGTGTGTGTGTGTGATCTAAAACTTTCCTCAGTGCTCAAGACAAACAGAAAGACAGTACATACATACTGTATGACCCTTAAATGCAGTCACACCACACGTAAACCTAATATATCATGTTAACCTGAGAGATCACACCCACAAAGGCACACACACACACACTGTATTTTTTTTTTTTTTTGGTGGGGATATAAAGGGTACGCGGAAAAACAAAACAAAACTGTGAATTGACTGAAAAAGATGAACAGGAGTGTTTTTCCTCTCTTGGTTGTTGTGTCAAGTGCTGTCTGCCAATCAGGGCACCATAGGGGGAGGCAAACCAGACACTCTGTCATACATCATTAAATAGGTCTTGGTTCGAAAGCTGTGGGTATAGCAATATAAAAAATGCAGTCTTGTTATAATTGGGTAAATAATGACATGTCCAGGGGGCAGTTGGAGGGAGCATAAGACTGGCTGGTAGCAAATAAATAGATGTTTTGGCTCCTGGTTCCTTGTTAATAATGGATTTTTAGGGTGCAGGTAAGCTAAGACAATATTCCCCTATCCTCTTGTTAAATCTGACACAGCTGCTCAATTTATTATATAGAATAATGGGGTTGTTCTGATAATGAAAATATTCTATATGTGATTTCCCAGGTTCCTGGCTGCATCTCATAAATAGCATTAATTGTGAGATAACACTGCATTGTTATATGTTTCACAAAGGACAAATTGAATGGATCTATATGCTTTAAAGCTAATTTAAAGTCTATTGTAAATTGAAACTATTTTTTTTGTAACAGTAAAAGGTCCAGTGGGATCTATTTCTAGAATATGGCCGAACTGAAATATAATATGTATAATGTTTTCATATTACTATATTATGTTACATTACATAAGCACCTGAAATAAGAAATGTTATGTTTTGGTTGCCGTAGAATGAGTCTTTTATATCTACAGATGGCACAAGACCGCTCGAAACGGGCAAGCTAAACAATCCAAAACCGCATCAGTGATCCTTTACAGTTGAACAGCAATTCATTTGTCAGCATAAAAACTACAGCTCCCATGGAAATTTAGAATATTTTGCATGTCCTTTCTTTCATAATTTCCACCAACACAACTCCTCTCAAGACGTTGGCCACTTTTCATCACTATCATTTAGACAGTTTGGTTGAATATTACTCTAGACGTGTCTGAAACCTGCTGCAGTTGTTTTTGATCTGATATTGTTGAAACAATATTCGATGTCTATTATTATCTATGCAGTGAACCACACAATACTATTGAGAAAACTCATCTTGCCAAGCTTAAATCTGAGCTGTTTTTCTTTTTTTTTTCCCCACCCAGTTTTATTTCAGCTCTTTAAAAAGGTGTTAATATGTTAATGTTGTGTTGGACTGTTTTTGTTGCCAAGTGACCAGAAAAGTCACTCCTTCTTTAAACTACACAGGCAATTGTTTCATGAGCGCACGACAGGAACTGTATAAGCAGTGGTGCAGTGCAGGGTGCATGCAGATCATGCACAGGTCAGTATTTATTGAAAAATCTGCACATCTTCTGTGGCTTGTGTTGATCTCATAGTGCTTCTTACTCCCTGAAGTCAAGCTGTCAATATTAGTGGCCCATTTTTAGGTGAGTTCAGTTTGCAGCGAGTAGTCTCACTGGTCACCGTTAATAACACAGGGCGTTTATCCTTCACTGGATGGGCCACTTTATAAAGAGAATTAATTATTAAAAAATTAAAAGTTAAAAGGGCATAAAACTAAGCATCAAGTATATGACTATACCCGCTTCTACAGGCACCACTGCACCACTGTGTAGAACGCTAACATATTTAAATATAGGCATTAGGTTAATCTTCACGTCTGGTGTCAAAAGATCAACGCTGCCACGAGCACAAAATAGAAAGTTGCAGCACCTTCCCAGTGACAGAAAAGTACAGTGTTAATCAGAAATGATGTTTAAGTTTTCTTATTTTGAGTAAACTCATCGCAAAATACAAAGAGAAATGTTACATTACTGAAGGTTTCTCCTTTCTGAGTTGTGACTGGTCATTTAAGTTTCCTCAAATCTTGAATAGTTAGAGTAGTGTAATTATATCATTTATAAATCCTTTAAACCGCAGTCAGAGAAATTCACCATTTCCAATTAGTCTTGTTTGGTAAATCTAAGAAATGGTATAAAGCTCTGCTAATTGGTTCAATGTGGGCATGTTAGCAACTGCAGATCAGAGGAGCGTCTTGTTTTGCTTTGAATACATATAATCAGTGGAGGAAAAAGTGCTGAAAACAGGTACTAAAGTAGAAGTACTGCTACATTACTGATATATTACTTAACTACAAGTAAAGTGTTCAAACGCATTATCAAAAGCAGTCTAGGTGAGATCTAAGTAGAAAACATCTACTTTAAACAAAGCACATTTCTCTGTAATTACTAAAGTTTTAAACCACTGCCTATATTATATAACAATTAGATATTGATTGATGATCAATGTAACAGCAACATATCTGATGTAGTAACCACAAAATAAGCATTAATTGATGCAAGGACTTGTATCATCGTTTCCATTTCCAGAACCGAATACACAATACGAAAAAGAAAAATCAGACACATTGGGCAGATAAAGTATCCTTCATGTCTGTGTCAGCTTTCACAAGCTGCTCATCTCCTCCTACCTGCAGCATTCACTCCACCACATTTTCAAAGGAATTCATGAGTAGAGATGTCAAGACTTCTGGTCCACACTTAATACATCTGCGTGGTTGCTGTTAGCAACAGGTATGACATCAGACTTCAGGAGATGTATTAAACTAGTCTCTAATAGCTTTGCTTGGATAATAAGCAGCATGCTACACACCGTGTCCGGGCCAAAAGGTAGTTCTAGGTTTTAAACACGAACACATTTAACAGAGCTCTCATTAAAGGGAAGGGCATGAGGAGCTAAAGACATGTTTTAGGATCAAAGCTACCATCATTAAAACCGTCGGCATGAAACCTCAGATCCTGTGCTCATAATGAGAGTTGTATCTATCATCATTTTTCACTTGGATTCTGCTGGGTTATAAAACCCATATTAGTTCAGTTTTTTCATGTCACTCTTCTTATTTTCTGTTATTCAGAGAGGTTACCATCCTCAGAAGTCTTCCTCCTCTTTCAAGAGAAGATTTAGTCTTCTAAGACCAATGGAAATACTTTCACAGTGTAGCTAGGGATAGATGTATCGGTATAAAGTGACAACCAAGAGCTGACAACATCTCTGAGGTCATCAATATCACTGCATGTTTTTTTTGTTTTTTTTATAGAAACATGTTTGAGTTCAGACAGTCCAAACAGCCCAGGAGAGTTGTGGCTGAATCATCAGACCATGTCTGAACATCTTTAGGAGAGTGCAACTCACAAGGATAAAGTGCACACAGTCGTGATCGGCTGTCCTCCGTGACTGCAGGGTCACAGATTCTCAGAATGAGCCCCCCTGACAGAAACATTGCACTGCAGTCAAGGATTTTGCGATGCCTAGCGGGGCGAGACATACAATGATGAAAATTTCTAAGGGTTTTTGACATTGAGCATTTGTTAGTCTCCATAATGTGGATCAAACATATGGATCGCGTTGTCCGCGTTACCTTGAAAAATATGATCTCTGCAGCGAGCGTCATAAAGCATCAGAACAAATAGCGGGAACTCCTGAGGTATATCTGCAGGGCAAAAAGACTGCGGCGCCGCATCTTTGTCGAATCTGATAAGGCCTCTATCAGGAGAATGCAAGTTTCTTTTTTATACCTTCATTTAAGTAGAGACGAGACCCATCTCCTATTGATCTGCCAGCAATCCATGTGTCACGGTGCGTGAGTAAAGGTGTGCTGAACCTTTCAATTACTACATCTAAGTACATACAGCGTCTCTGTGATGGCTCCAGTGTAATGCTTTGTACATTTGTAATTATGGTGCACATATGTCTTTCACTTCACTTCGGCCTTTTACTGATGGCCGCGCGGCTTCCTCGTTTTGCAGGAGATTCCTGTCGAAAAGGGAGCGTTCAGAATATCGCCGCAAAGCAGTTAATCAACATTACATGGTACGCTACGAAATACTACCACAACGTTTAAAGGACCAGTGTGCAGGATTTCGTTGCACCCGTTGGTGTACTTTCTGACTGCGACCACCTCGCCTCACTTTGCGTGCGGGAAGGAGAAACTATGGTGGCACGTTACAAAAAAAACAGGAAAAGCTCTATCTAGAGCCAGTGTTTAGTTTGTCCATTCTGGGCTACTGTACAAACATTACGGACTCTGTAAAAGATGACCCTCTGCATCTGAACATATAAAATGCTCATTCTGTAGTAACAAAAACTAAATTCTTATTTCCAGTGAGTATACCCTAATGAAAACAGAGTTCAGTGTACCAGTTGAGATATGAGTTGTTGTTTTTGGGTTTTTTTTGCCTTAACAGGGAAGTGAGCAAGATGTCAATCATGCACAGAGCACATCCGCATAGTCCTGAGTCGAGAAGTTCAAACTTCCAGGAGTGGGAGGACACAGTACACTCAACACCACTTTTGCTGACATCATCAGCTCAGACAAGCTCTGGTGATTACCCTCAAAACAGAACTGTCTGCACTCAGTGTGTGACAAAATATCCACTCAGTGATCCACAAATACTTCCAGAAAGAAAAAAATGGACAGTTTTTGGAGCTTTTAACCGCATTGACCTTGAGATGCAATCAACAGATACACCTGTTATCCTAACTCTTTAGCCAAAGCAATTTGGCAGGAACAAATTTTAGATTTGAACTCACGACACTAAAGTGCATCCTCTAAAAGTCATTATCTTATGCTCAAAGCAACAGAGACGTCAGTATCACCAGTAAATTACCAAAGGCTGCTGAGAAAAAGACTGATATTTGGTGACTGAATAACACAACACGAGAGAGAGACAGACTGAGAAAAGCCTGATGCCATATAGGATGCATGGAGGAGATGGGAAAAAGTTTATGACTTACAGTATGAGCATTCGTGTGAGTGGACAACTCAAGATTGTTGGACTGCTTGTAGAGTGAAGATTAAAAATACTCTGCATTGACAATACAACATTAAATTGGGTTCAGTTACCTTGAACAAAGGATTTTTGGTCGCAGTACACAGTTTGGTGCTTTCATCAGTAAATGAGTAAATACAACTTGGATGATGACCCTGACCATTGTATAGATGTGGCATCACATCTGATCAGCCACAATACCTGCAGACCCATCAATCATATTTATAATCTTTACAGTTGTGACCTGTTCTTTTTCTTTTCTGTTCAAACTCTTTCATATATAATCATCTATACACACACGTACAGTGTAATGTGAGAGTAAGAGGGTGTTCGATAATGAGGTGTGTTCCATAATGAGGCATGCACGGGTCATCACAGACACGAACCCAGTTTGTTTCCCACAGTCATTGTGACGTGACATTGCCTCATCAATCATCGGAAATCTAGAAATATATGTACAAAATAAGCCAAGTTTATAACAATGTTTGAGAGTGTCTTAGTTTGGAAAGCTTAACAAATGACTGAAAGCTCCAGAACAGCCACTAAATGAACCTTATTATGAGACTGTCTCATCTTGATTACTTTGCAACAGGGACACAGCAACAAATTTTCTTTTCACGTATTTATTATTTGAATGTGAAAATTGTCACATATTACATTAGTCCAAAGCTCTGTCCAGTGTCTCCTATAGTATGACTCATTATCCATGGCAACACGTTTCATTGCTGCCAATGAGTAAAGAATAACAACCTAAATCACAAACTGTCTTTCTATTTCTTGCACTTCTTTGCACCTCATTTGCTTCTCTTCATGAACTTCAGTGTTGATTGAAATACATACACTGTATGAAAGGGCCCTGTTATGTCACATGTGGCTCCAGGTGGAATCGTCCCTTAACACAGAAATTCTCAGCAGAAAGAGATTAGTCCAGTTTTAACCAGGCTGGTGGACAGTGCATTTGTCCCCTTCGCCTTTCCACCATCATTCTACATTTAACAAGGAGACAGAAAGTCAGAATTTTTATACCTAACAAGGTGGATGCCATTTAATGTCTGCCACCTGACAGTGGCTGTGAGAGCAAACATTCTGACAGTGTGTGAGTGCTAGTCAGTTTGTTAAAATTTAACAAGGATGGTGGACTGGGGATCGACCCCCGTTTGTTTGTCCGTCTGTCACACATGTCATCTGGGAAGCTGCTGATCAAATTCTGACAGCCTTGAAGGAATGATGCACGTCACTGCTCTCCAGGATTTCCATACAGACACTGCACAGGAGGAGAGCTACACCTTTACAGGTCAAACCAAACTGTCACATTAGTCCCTGATGGTCCACTTGGTCCAGAGGACAGCTGCATCACGTGTGGGGGGATGGATGAAGTGTTTGCTGCTGCCTTGCCTTCTTCCCCTACTCGCTTCATAGCCCCATCAACATTCTGCAAAATACCCACCATTATTAACTTCTGAATAATGTTTTGAGTGAGATGAGGGTTGATATAATGTCTCTGTGTTAACGCTAAAAGTCTATTTATGGCAATGGCTGCACCAAGCGGCAACTTCTGTTTTGAAATGAAGCCTGCGTGGAAGTGAAAAAAACTGCAGTTCCTCAAACGCCCACTTGAGGCTGGCTCCAGAAGTAAGCTAACATCCATAAGCCCAAATAAACATGTTTACAGCCTGGTACAAAAAAATGGTTTTGGTCTCTGTAGCCAATTTCCATTCATGCCATTCATTCATGTAACTCACTCGTTAGATTTATATTACGTTACGCACAATTAAGAGCAGGGTCGCTTTGAGATGAGTGTACTTTAATGTACAGGCTCTGTACGTTAAAGTTAAAGTTAAATTATTGATACATTTGGTCTTGTTTTTTTTGCCTTTCTGTTTACTGAAATGTTGAAATGTCAGTTTTTGCTTGATGGGGGAACTCATCGCAGTGAGGTTGCAAGGTTTGGTGCCATCATAGCTATACAGATTGAGGCCACTCACTTTCTCACTACATCTGGCCACCATGTTGGGCTACAGCTGAAGACTACAGACTACAGAGAAGACTACAGAAAAACACAAAACTGTCAACATGCATTTCTGTGTAGGACGTGGTTAAAGAAGCTGGAAGCAGGGAGAAATAGCTATACGGTGTCATAGGGTGAGCTTTAAAGTTGTGGGCAGGTGTATTTTCAACATTGGAGAGGGTCAGGGTAGCTCTTTGTTTAAGGTCTTTATGCTAAGCTAGGGTAAACACATCCAGACTCCATCTGTGTGAACATTGTTTTGTTATTGTTGTGCTCACTGCTCGTGGACATTCATTTATCCAGTCAGTGCCATAGCATCGCTAAGAGAGAGTAATGACAATAGGCAGATAAAGGGAAGTCACCACATTAAACAGCATTAAGCCACTCAGTACCAGACGCGTTACCGAGACAGAAGGGGACTGAAGAAAGGGATGAGAGGAAGAGAAAATGACAGCGAGGCCCAGAAAAAAAAAAAAAGAGCGAGGCAGTGATGAATCGCAAGACTAATCCAGGCTACTACAGGAGGATTAAATCGTTCTCGCTGCACGTTTGCCTGCTTCGACAGACGGCAGAGGTTAAGCAGACCGTTCTCTCGTCCCATTTTTTTCTTTTCTCTCATTCCCTCAAACCACCTTCTCTCCTTTCCTCATCCCTCTAATGGCATTAGAGAGGCGGAAGTCTTTAATCTGAGGACCGATGTGTCCGAGGGAGGACTCTGCAGAGCACCCCGCACACACACACACACACACACACACACACACTGACACAAGTGTTGAGCAGATGGAGTGTCGGGCTAATAGATGTCAGTGTTTCTGATAATCTGATGGAAGGGTGAAGATAGCAGAAAGTCATTGATTTCCCTTGTGGCTGGTGTGTATAAGTGTGTGTGTGTGTGTGTGTGTGTGTGCATGATGGTGGGCAGTACAGAACGTGTTACATTGCATATACAAAGTTAATTTATTTATCATAAACATGCCAAATGCAGTCCCTTCAGGCTAGTCACAAAACAAAAATGACATAAATGGTGGAATAAATAAGAAATACAAAGACATTTTAATTGAGTGTAGTCCAGTAATGCATATTCAGGTTTAATCAGTTTAAGTTCCTATGGGCCTTTTCACACCTGAAGGTCAGAACCAAGGTTTATGTTTTAGGCACATTGTGTACATTTGATCCAGTTTGTTTTGGTTTCACATACGTCATCATTTATGTGTGCTGCATGTACACAATGGTTTGCAGTGGACTGGTTTATAGGTGGGCATGTCTGATGCCTGCTGAAATTAGTTTTTTAAAGTCTTCGCATTGAACGTCAATGAAACATTTGGTCACCTCTTCTCTTCCTGTGCTACCGGGCTCATTTCATTTAGTTGTTTTTCCTTTTATACCTGACAATAGCCCGCCAGAACTTAAGTGGTCCCATTGGATTGAAATGGTTTGGTTCAGATCAATCTGAAAAACAGTCTGTACCAAACAAGTTAGCAGGGTCCCTCTGTTAAGTGACATGACAAAGTTGTTCTGTTCTAGTTTTGTACATTGTTGTTTTTGCACTGGTTTTATTTATTATTTAATTAAATTAATAATGATATTAATAAAAATGCACCCTAACAACGTTAACTGCTGAGATCAAGTCTGGAACACAAACCCAAAGCAGACCCTCAAAGAACCTCCAGGTTCATTGAGTCAATTTAGTTGTTGGTAAATGGACAGTTTCTGTGACAAAGTGGACTCACTTATGTAACTGTTAATTGTCTAACCATTTAATTAGTACGCCTTACCTGTCATATTAACTGTGAATTCCGCTTGACCGCACCGACACACACGTTAGCTGAGGTGTGCTTGCATTTAGTTTTATTTTACTTTGATTGTCATATTCATGACGCAGCTTTAGTTTCTGGAGTGAATAAACATTTCATTTGTCTGTTAGTGTCTTACCTGTCACTGCACAGGTCGGTAGGTAGAGTCAGCAGACATCTTGACTTCCCAGAAGTCAATATTTATTTACAGTGCTCTGCATTACACATGCAACTCAAGAAAAAATAATAATAGAAGGAAAATACAGAGGAAACACTTTATATTAACTCTCAGTCATATAACTTTATATATAACTCTCAAACTAAAGGCACAGCCTCACCTGCCCTCGAGAAGAGCACACTCTCCTCTGATCATATAGGGTGTTCAGTTCACACCTGGACTGATTCATCCAGTACCATTTGTAGAGGTTGTGCTGTATGTTAACTTTAATACAATAACATCAAATACTGCACTTAGCCTAACTAACCAGCTTGTTAACATTTCTAAATAACTCTACAAAAGGCAAGTAATCCTAAGCCATTACTTTAGAATGTATCACCAACAAATACAAACAGTGCTACAGAAAAGAAACCCCTCCTCTTGGTTTGTCCCAGTGATGTCAGCATCACCAATACCTTAAAAATCAAGAAATGATGGGCGGGGCCCCCCAAACATTTGTCTTGCATGGCTTGAACAAAGGAACAAACAAGAGGCGGTGGAAATGAAAGTAACATGATCAAAAGCGGAAGGGAGAAGTTTAATATGGAAGGAAATAGTTAATCAGTGGAAACAACACTGGAAGAACCAGGAAAAAGGGAGACATTTATATGAATTACAAGATGTAGTAGGGGAGGTAGGGTGTTGTGGAGGTAGCAGAGCAGAGCAGGTGATCATGAGTAGATTAAGAACAGGACACAGTAAACTGAATAACACACTCAACATATTAGGGAAACATCCAACTGGTCGGTGTAGCTGTGGGGAGAGAGAAACGGAGGAGCATGTGATGGTCGATTGTCGTAGATATAAAAGGGAGAGGGAAGATATGATTGCAGGGTTGCGGAAGACAGGAACAGTGGAGAGTAATCTCAAGGATATAAAGAAGAAGAAGAAGAAGAAGAAAACAACGGTCAAACCTGCAACATAATGAAGGTAACTAAATCTAACTGATGTCTCTTTAACACAAGTCATGTGCTTTGGTGTGAACTGTAGCATGATGCTAGCACAAACAAAGTGAAGATAGTACACACACGTGATACATCAACACTTGCTGCACACATCTGCTAGAAGCTGCTGATGGTGACGTACTTCTTTTGTAATTTGTGGAGAACTGACAACAGTTCTCCGAGGGAAGCATTCAAGCACAGCGAGAACTTTGTGTTCCGGTGAGAAATGATTCTGTGTGTTTGGTATCTTCTTGGTGTGAAACGGTGCCTAATGATGTAAGCTCAGTGGGCGTTGTTGCATTCTGGAGCTGATTGCGGCAGTTTTAGACAGTGCTTGTGATTTCACCAGAAGAGCCGTGGTGCATTTCAGAAACATCCCAGTGCGTGGCTGTTCTGTTTTGTTCAGCCACATCAAGAAGCACGGAGCAGATCGAGCACACAAACTGCATAGAAAATCCAGTCGATCTTTAAAATAACACACCCTGTGCAACCTTCCCATCGTGAAAACAGCCAAAAGGGAAACTATTTACATTTGGTCTGCCGGGGAAAAAGCTCCACTTCTTGATCACTCACAGTGGAATATGTAGATGCGTGGCGAACGGACCAAAACAGTGTAACAGCAAACATCAGGGCCTAAGCTGTCAGTTTGAATTTTGCTGTTGTTTTCTTGTTTTCTTGCTTTCCTGGAAGCGCATGGGACCTTCAACATAAAACTCTCAGGTCTGCCTTGTACTTTACAACAGACCCTCTGGCAATGACTATCTTACAATTTCATGTATAACTCTGGAGTGTATTTTATACACTCATTCACCCATAGACTCGCATCAATGGCGGAAAACTACCATGCAAGGCACTGAAGTAAACGTCAGGAGCAGTTTGGGATTCAATGTCTAGCTCAAGGACAATGTGGTTTAGTTATTGCGAATTCATTTGTTAACATTGTTTACAGCGCTGAAGTCCTCACCTGCATTATTAGCTCATCTCGTAGAGAGGGCCTGAGTTAGTCTAGCGTCTATTATATTAGCCTATATAGTGTTCACACTCATATAATCCTGGTTGAGATCTGGGAACATGGTGACAGGACTAAAAAGGAGTCCGACGAGGAAAGAAACTAAAAACAGTCAGATGGTCTGGACGTTATTACAGTACGATGCACACACACACACATACACTTGTCTCACCGTTATATAGTGCAGGGATTAATGTGCACGCAGGGCTGAATCTGTAGTCCACACACATTCCACATACTCTTCCGTTTCACAGGGAACTTGTCACGCACTCAAATCTTCACCTGTCTTACACACGTTTCTCTTGAAGCTGCAGATAAGGAAGATTTTTGCCACAACCTCCTCCTTCTAAACGTGCGATGGCAGGCGTGGGTGTTCACCTCGCACGTGCAGCATCTCTCCGAAGGATTCAAGCAGACACCAGAATACACTTTTTCCCCCCCCCTCTTTCTGTATTCTCTGTACAACCCCCCACACCCCCAGCCCTTTGCATCCCCCACGCTCTGCGCTCCCTCCTTCCCCCACGCTGCAGTGGTAATTGGGTATGACACGGGATCAACAGGGAGAGCGAGGACGCATTTGAATGCGCCGGATGTCGCCTTCCTCGCTTCTCTTTTCTAACCTGCTGCCTTCCAGCTCCCAGCCCTCGCTCACCGCTGTTACCGTAGCAACATCTGCGTGACCGCATCCTCCACTCTCCCTCCTCCACCCCCGTGTCATTTCTTTTATTAAGATTGGCCGCTAGTGCCCAAATGTGTGTGTGTGTGTGTGTTGTCTGTCTGTCTATGTATGTGTGTGAGGTGCATAGCAGCAGAGCGTTGCCGTTCTAAACTCTGTGCTCCAAGCCAATTACCACAGCCTCACCACAGAATTGAAAGCTACAACTCAGGAAGAATTACCCCGAGCGGAGAAAACGTAGCCACTTGAGTCAAACTTGTTACATTAAGTCAATCAAGTACATTATTGCACACCTGGGTACACCTCAGCGCGCTCAAAGGGGATATCTGCTGCTGCACAAGTCACACAGCTACCACGAAAAAGTCCACACAACCTTAGAAAATAAAATCCTTCCGCATCCAACAATGTTTTTTTCTTGGAGAAGGTGGATTACGACGTGAGGAAACAATCCTTTTCACCTCTATGTCTTCAGTCTAACTACACATCTTGGTGCGATTCCAGCTCAAACATGAGGACAGCAGTCTTCCTCTCGATGCTCCTAATTATCGCTGTTTTAATTCCAACAGGCTAAAAGGCTGAGGACTCGCAGCTGTTTGCTCAAAATGGAAGCTTTTATTTGAATATGAATTTTAATATAAATTAACCACTTTTAAAGGGTGCAGGTTCAAAATCAGCCATCTGTCGCATTGTTGTGTACTGCCCTGCTAAACCGGCGATTTGATCTCTTCTTTCTTTTCTCACTTCTTCTTCTCGAGAAAACAAAACGTAAAAACCTGACGCTTTTTAATAGACGGTGCATTTTTATTTTATTTTTTTAATATTCATATAACTGATGAAAAACAGAATCTTTCAACTCCTATTTATACAGTACATGTGGGTATTTAGTGACCATTGTGCATCATGTGTGCTTGCATTATTGCGATACAGACACAGATGTTTTATTTAAATGTATTTTACTATATTCCAACAGTATTCGTCCGTCTGCTTGATTGCTCCTTTTATGAAGGGATGGATTCCCTCCCCATGCATGATAAATGGCATCCACAGTTTGACAGGAAAAATGCACAAGCGCTGGGCTGTTGAGTGATTGTAGCATAGCAGCCGCTGTCAAACCTCAAAGAGGTTCTCCTGCATAACCGTCACAGAAAGAAACAGCTGTAAACCAGTAACACTGACAAACCTTTATTTGATCACATTTCAAAACACTTAAGATGTCAGTGTTGGCTGATTTGGTCATAACCACGGTTACTGGTGGTAATAGTACAGGAATCCTGCAGGCAGCAGACACCCCTTGGTGTATCTGTTTACAGCGCAGCCCAAAGCAACTCATGTTGTTTTAATAAAGAAGCCCTAGTAGTAGGAGTCCTCTTTGCATCATGCCATGAGCAACCTCCATCTGATTTTCTGTTGCACACGATGCGAGTAGTTTTCCACCCAACAGCAGGGCTCAGTAAACACAGTTCTGTTATCTTGCGGAGGGTGTGAGGGGTGTGTGTGTGTGTGTGTGTGTGTGTGCAGGGTTTGTAGATGCAGTTTTGGATCCCTCTCTCAACGATCAGCGCTGATCTATATACATTACTTTTGCTTTAAATGTTTCACAATAAAAGCCAGTTACATGCTTTTAATCTGAATGAGCAGTAATAGAAGTTTGTGTTAGCAGGAACTTAATATACTTAATATACGATACATGAAATAAAATTACAAACAGTAATGCTGGATTACATGCTTACATCATTTCCTCGTGTGTGAATACAAATCTAGCATGGAAATGACCCCACCACCAAAAATGAAGACCATTATGGAGAAAATTTCAGAATATGAAGACACTGAGTGGAGTTTGTGTAATAAATGCCGAACATAAATTATACCAAAAAAAAAAAAGTTTGATTTGATGGAAATTTTAGGATTATAATTTTACGACATTAGGTCAATAAAAATGAAAAAGTCTCATAAAAGCTGTGTTCATATATTTCATCTTCGCAGGGCTTCATACGACCTCTATGGTCGGTTGCGGAAGTGTGGAAGAACGTGGTATTAAGTTATCGCAATACAGTACATAAGCAGTGGAATACAAACACAAATTCTCATTTAGTGCCATTGATTAACTTGTTACTTAATAATAATCAATATCTCTTGTGTGTCTTTAATGTCAGACTGAAACGTTTGCTTTTCTTCTAAGTTTCATACAGTATCATTATTTTTATGTCCTTATCCAGGAACTTATTGACGCTGTGTCACGAATGCTGTCCTGACTGAACTCGTGTGCATTTGAGGCGTCCATCGTTCACTTCCTTCTTGTTTAACTGTTTGCCTTGATCCCGCACAGCCCTCAAACTCTTGGATTCACAGTTAATTTATTGATAAATGTTTTGCGGCTAACAGTATGGATTTCATTCATTTCAAGGTTTCCCCTCATTTTATTACTGTTCTCCTTTCAGGCTGAAAAGGTGATCTAAGCGTGCATAAATCACTGCACTAAGCTTTAAAATAAGAAGAAAGGATGCAGATAGATACACTGGAATCTGGAAGAAAAACATTAAAGACACAAGCGAGACTGTAACGGGATATGAATGGTTTAATAAAATCATACATCACAGGTTTAATGAATTAGAGTCATGGCCAGGATTACCTGAGCTTATTCCTGTGCAGTTAAAAAAAATACAAAACCATAAAACTCGCTCAGTTCAGCTTTCAGTCAGAGATCAAAACAAGGACGGTTACTACGCACTCAGTTCATCTCACACCTGAAATGCTTTTCTGTTCTTTTCCCATCTCAACAAAAGCAGCAGAGGTTCGGACGTAAACTGAAGCACACATTCAGATGGAGGAGGAACGACCCTGAAAGGATCTTTATAACTCAAATCTGCTGATGTTGGAAATGAGAATGAATTGAAAGCTCACTGACTCAACCATGAATCTAACACACACTGATTTTGTTCAAAAGCCTCCCCGTAACTGTGCAGAGTAAAGCCACTTCACTGGATGATGCAGAAGATAAATAGCAAAATAATAAACTTTCAAAAACAAGGCATGCTAACAGCAAATCAACTCTCATGTTTCAAAACAGAACTGCGACAGGAGCCGCTCTTAGTGCCAAAGTAAAAGCCTTTCTCAAATAACTGGTTTACCCTTTTCCACCCTCTCTTCATCCATGGTTGACCAGCAGGTTCTAAGAGAAAGAGAGAAAAAAAAAGATGGAGAATTAGTCCATTTGCACTCCGGCCACACCCTCTGACCTTTGAGATGCTCTTAGTTTTAAGGACAATCCGTGTGTTGAGCATACTTTTACAGCTTTAATAGACAACAACTGAAAGGTCAGACCTGGTAATAGCAGAGATTATCTCTGAAATGGAGAGAAGTGAATGTGTTGACCGATGTTACTCATCGCTACTCGCTACGCTTTTTTCGTTTCATTTTGCAACGAATTACAACTACAGGAGGTAGACAAGATGACAATCTCCCTCTTGGTTACTCTCAACCTGTGATTGTTGTCCCTCTTTGTTGATGCAATCTGTTTTCGGCATTTGTCATCAGAATTTAGGAATTTAGGACTGTTCCCCACCGTTCTGCACCTAAAGTCTGGGCATGGGCAGTTTTTAATCTCTTTGTTTTGTGTACTCGTTGCATGTTTGGTATTTCTAAGAGCAGCAAAGTTGGAAATGTTCTAGATTTCAGATCATTGGCTGGCATTGGCTGACTTTCAAGAAGACGGCTGCATATTTGGTAGAGTCTAAGGCAGTGACAGTCAAGAAGCAAGATGCAGAGTTATAAAAGGTCACCAAGACTTTTATTTGTGAAGAAAAACAATAATCTTGTGAACTGTCTGAAACAATTTGCTTGTCCCCACAGAGAAGCGTTTTTTAATTCTGAAAGGATGGTTACAGCTGAGGGTTCTCACAAAAACCTGTTCAAAACCAACAAACGTGGTTTCTTGACCATTGACAAAAATTCTTCCAACAAGGTTATAAAAGCAACTTTTCATCAGAGTTATATATTTTCTGCATGTACAAGTGCTATATTATGGATCAGCCTTGATGGTGATACTCCTTGTTATGCATGAGATCTACCTGGAGACCATTTCTGCTGCACACCCGAGCATTACCATTACCTCCAAATGAGCTCGAGTCCATCAGCTAGCTTAGCAGCTACATACCATTGATCCAAGCAGCGTAACCTCCATCTTTCAACCAAAGATCAATGAGGTCCTTGAAACCCCTCGCAATTCATCGTCCTTGGGAGAACACATCTGACGCCGTGATTCCATGCCACAGTGCTCGACCTTGCCTTAAACAACGTGAGAGGGCGCCACCCTGATCGTGTGCTCTCCCATGAAATGGCTGTCATCAATTAACACCTTCAAATGCCGGCGAGATGATTCTGAGAGAGAGGACTATCAAGCCAAGGTGATAACTAGACAACTTGAATGGAGCTTTGCCGCCACGCACACCTATTCTTCTAACCTTGGAGTGCAACACAATGATCAATATAAGTGGGGTGATATGCAGTACATTGTTAGTGAGATGGTCTCAACAGAACATATTGAGTCATAGAGTATGAAGGGGAAGCCCATGGACGTTTAATAGTAGGTGATTGGCCTTCTGTGTGAGGGTCAATAAACTCTTTGAAGCCTTATTAGCTATTACTTGTGCTCTCTAAAAGAGACCATTTCTAAGAAGATGGCTCCTAGCTATGATTACAAAAGGTGATTACCAAAGAGACTCTGACTACTTCAACACAATCACAATAATAATGAACTTTATTTTTACAGCACCTTTCGTAACAAGTGCGTTACAGACAAATAAAACATGTAAGGCAGATAACAAGAGATCACGAGCGCATGGATAAATAAAACAATGAAAATAAGAAATAACGTTTTAAGGAGATTTTTAATAGAATTAAGGGACTTCATCAGGAGTTCCTTTGGCAGACATTGTGGGGGCTTGAATAGAAAAGGCCCGCTCACCTTTTGTCACAAACTGTGACCTGAGAGTAACCACGAGAGATCCAATAAACAGAGGGACAGATACATTAAACCTGTTTTTCAGGTGCTGATGTGACGCATTCTTTTTTGACAATTTTGTCACTGTTTTGACATTTTTTGCCGAAAGTCACAGAATATTGACAAGCTATAAGGAGGGGGTTTTTGGCGTAAATGGAAACGTGAATAAACAGTACTGTACACCTAAGGCTGATGGGAAAATTGTTAGTTCTGCCATTAATATTTGGTCATAAACCAAAGTACTGGATAAAGTTAAATTTCACCTAATGATGGCACAAGAGGGAAAGTCAAGGTATCACCAAAATTCTTATCATCATACTGTCAGGGGACATGAATACCTGGAACAAACTCCAGGAGTTGTTGGAACATTTCACTCAAAACCACAAACGTCAGCCCTGTGGTGTCACGAGAGGACAAGCTGGGAAATCACCAAAGCTATTTTCATCTAGTTACTATACATTTCTGCACAAAACTTCGTGCCAATCTAGCAGATTAAAAAAAAAAAAAATCACAAAGACTTGCTGGTGCCACCAGGTGAAAAGTCATTAAGATTCATCCTCTACCATGAATATATATAGCGTTCAGTTGCCAAGCCATTATTTTAATAAGGAAAAACGCCAGTGTCACATTGGAGCAAGAGGAAAAGTTGGGAGATCACCAAAGCAACGTGGGCTCATCCCAGCATGTCTGTACAAGATGTCAGGGCAATGTCATGGATATTTCAGTCTAGAGCAAACTGAGGGAACGACCAGCTAACTGATCATTTCCATCCTTAGAGGTACTGCTAGTGTAGCCAATATAATTATCGGTTTATACATCATTAAAAACAGAGTTAACAAACACAGTATCTGATCAATTTGTATCCTTGTGGCTCATGAACTTGATGTTGACCTTCAGTTTGAACAAACTAAACTCCACTCTTCCTTAGACAAGAGATTAACTGTGACTGCAGTTACACTTTTTCCGAGTGAGATATCAGCTCTATCAGCACCGTCTCCACCTGCTGCAGTCTGAGCTGCTGGACCTGCTGCTCCTTTCCAATCGCTCTCCGCGATGGCTTGTGTATATTTTTGTGTGCCTTTTGTGCATCCCGCTATGTCACTCCATCTCTTTTTCATTTCCCATTTCCCATAAAGTTTGCTTGACTCTATCGCATCTATCGCATTAGACCTCAGGGTTGTAATGTTATCATTCCATCAGTAAAAGTTTGTATAAAGTGGAGTTGAAGTGTGGCTGAAGTAAATGTTTTGGAATCAAGATCACTATGTTATCTTTTTTTCTGAGCTTGGTGATGTCAGACAAATCCCACTACTGACTCTAAAGTGCCAGCAGCCCGGCTCTCCAATAGGGTACCAATGTCAGGGAATAAACCACTTTGGTACAGACTGAAATAGTTCAACAAATACTGGACAGATTACCATACAAGTTCGTACAGTTATTCATGGTCCCCAGATGATTAAAAGACACTGGTCTATGATCAAATACTGGCTAAACAAAAGACATGGGGGCTTAAAGGGCTACGATTCGATTCTAAAAGAATCACGATGTATCATAAACGCCAGGATGGTATGGTGTACCTCAGCTCCAGAATGTGCAGCACAGAGCAGAAGCCCTGGTTTTCTATGACTGAATAGGGACACAAAATACTTGCTTGCTACCCCATCCTGAATAGTTCGATTAGCTTCTAAAATGTCATTGCCAAAATGCTTGAAAACAATGTAAACTTGTTTTCAGTTAGTTATGGTATTTTTATTTATAAAAGAAATTATTATGAAGGATATTATCTAGAACTGGAACCAACCTAGTTTAAAATGTGTAAAGGTACTTGAAATGCTTATTTTATTTCTATTTGGTGTCAGCCGGAGATTTCAGTTCAATAAACATTCAGACTTGGATGAGCTTCTCCGCACGTGCTTTTTAAAATGTGTCGGTAACTCTGCAACTTAACCTCAACTGGCCAAAAGGAAATAAAGAAAGGATTAGTCACTTTAATCGCTTGAATGAATAATCAAAGAATTGATTATTTTTCCCACCACTAGCTAACGTGCTAAACTAGAAGGACACAGACATACATCAGTCATGTTAGTATGATTTAATAAATAATGTTAGCATGCCGACATTAGCAATTTAGGATGAATTCATTGTTTTCCAGCCCCTGCTTATATCTGCTTTGGTTCCCCGTCAGACGCTGGACAGCAGGAGGGCTGTTTCAGAATGATTACTTGTCCTCTTTAAGTCCTATAGCTCCAGTAGTCCATGTGGAACGATGCAATGAGCTAAACTGACTGAAGGCCAGGGGTGCATTGACCTGAAGCTGGAGAGACACACTGTGCGTATGCACTTTATGTCTATGTATGTGTGTGTAGAGAGGGATCTGTTCTAAGCACTGCAGAGTTCACTCCAGCTGTGAAAGTCACGCCATTAAAACCACAGAGCGACTCCCAGAGCAGCGTGATCAATATGGTTCCCCACTTCTGTCCTCTCATCTCATCCCTCTGTTTTCCTTCCCTCACCTTCCATTCTGTTCCCCATTCCTCTCTTCCCTTCGCCTAACTGCTCCACTCTGTCGTCTCCTCTATCCTCAAATGCAAACCTATACATCAGCCTAGACTGTTCCTATCTTCACATTTATCTTTGACAGACTTTCAAATCATGCCTGATGTAAAAATGGTCTTGCAGCAACATGGGATAATATGTTATTAAACGTCGACTTTTAAGGCAACATGGACAAGCAGACTTTAAGTGCTCAGGAAAATGGAAACATCTAGATTTCTCCATGACAACTGGCCAAACTACACGTACTTATGACAATCCTATGATATGATTTAGTGTCCAGAGCAGCAACAAAATGGAGATTGTGGTCAGATCTCAAATCTGTGATAACCTTACCTCTATTAAAGAATTGTGAAACATAACGCCACCAGTTAGGTGTTGCATTGCTACAATTCTGTTTGCACTAAGTGACTTGTCTGGTTAAAGGTTCAGGTGTCTATATTTTGTCCTCCTTGTGAATAGAAATGTGTGTGTCGCAGAGATTTAATGCCATGTGATGAAGAAGGCTGTGAAAGAATGGAAATGAAGGAGAACATGTACTGCAAAGATTGTCTCATAAATAATCAGCTTCTTCCACTCCTTATCAAAAATACAGCTACTCTGAAGGCAACTAAAGAACGTTTTCATTTTAAATTAACATGTAAATTATTTCTTGAATTAATTACCTACTCCAGATCTCAAGGATGTAAAATTTATGTCGATGTGAAGCAGACAGAAGTAGCAAATCCTCACATTTGCTTTGTGACGATATTAATGAGATATATTGAATGACATTATCATACAGTTTCAGTTTATACTGTAATAGCCCACTTTCTGATTCAATATATAATGTGCAGGCACAGTAATATTACTGTACTGCTGACCATGGCATATGCAGCAACATTAATTAGTATTCTTAAGTTCAACTGTGTTACACAAAAAAAGTGGTAACACCTCACAACTCACCCACTAACAAACTAATGGATTTCCCACCTGTTGCTCTAATTGAAGATCCATTCTCAGTTAAAGCCACCGACTAAGAAGACTCGCTGCGGTTACATCACACCGCCTCCCAAATGGCGCATTGATATCTGGGCTCCTACAACAAGCCCATTTTCATTTGGCTGGGCTCCGGCCAGCAGATCAGACAGACGGAGCGAGGAGAGTGGAGAGAGAAGAAGAGGGACAGGAGCTGAACACAGTAGGAGATGGAAAGAGAAAAACAAATAACAAACAGAAAGTCAGGAGAGGTAGAAGAGCAGCAGAAGTCTGCCTGTTCTCTATTCTGCCTGACCTAGCCAGGGAGCCTTGACTCAATTGGAAATCCATTTTATCTGATGACTGGCAGGCAATTGGGGCTCCCAGGTGATAGGCTGAGGCTCTGCAGTTGATAGGCCTGACCACTCCACTGCTGAGGGATGGAGGGATGAAGATGGAGGGGAATGTGGGAAGAGAGCACGTACTGCAAAGACTGTCTGCGCTAACCAAGTTCATTTCAGGTTACATAGATAATCAGCTTATTTCACTTCCATCAAAAATACAGGAACTAAGAGGGCAAATAACAAATACGGTCATTATCCATTAATCAGTCCATTCATTTTACAAATAATCAGTCCACAACCCAAAGAGATTCACTTTATGTTTGATGCAAACCCCCACATATAAGTACACATGAGAACATTTGCTTTACAGTACATAAACAAGCCACGATTCATTAATTATCAAAATGATGGTCGTCAGTACCTTTCATTACCAGGAATCAACCAAAAAATTCACGCAGAGCCAATTTGTGGAATATAAAAAGCCTTCAATTGTTCAAAAAGCTACCACGCAACTTTTTAATGTTGAGCCGAAACATCTCTCCGTGAGCGTCCACCTGCGGCCCAGTTGCTGGCTTTGTGATGTTATGCATTGTGTTGTTGTCTTATGCAGACAAGGTAGAGAAGGGCAAAGTATTGACCTTTTTCCAGACCTTTAAATCTCCTGCCCGGTTAGAAAAACAAACGTCCAATCAGAGCTTTGTAGTTGTGAATTAAGAATAAGGGCTCATTTTTCACCTTCGCAAAGCTGGTCGATTACAGCGTGAAGTGGGTATGAATTTCAGATAATCCGGTGTCAGAAAAGGAGGAGAAGGTTCCTGTCCTGAAGATATTTCATTCACTAAGCATTTGTGACAAGGTACAAGTGCCAAGTCACCTTCCTTTGTCAGGGCCAAAAAAAAAGAAAAAAAAAAATGGTGACAGAAAATGGCAAGAGCAACAAGCTTGCATGACATTAATATATCATATAAAATCTGTATACTTCTTCCATTGTTATTAAACATTGAATTAGCTGCTGCTGACGGTCTCTACAGTGATGTGGGCAGGATGGATTTGTCACAGAAGAAAACATCCTGCTCTCCAGGCAGAAACTGGCTTACATGAATACAAGACCGGACTGAATAACTCAATCAAACTGGAAAATTATCGGAATTAATTTTGATTCATAAAGCACAGCAGTCAAAACAGAATTCTCTTAAAATCTTATTTGAACCTTGAGAAAAATGTGTTTGAAATCTATTGAGAAAACAGGCGCATCAGAACAGAAAGAACTATTGATTGGACATATACTGGAGTACTTCTAGCCATGCTAGTGGTAGAGGATCATCTAGGCTCCAGGGATATCAACATTCAGACTGAAATACCTCGACACAGATTGGATGGATTGCCATGAACTTTGGTACAGATGTCCATGATTTCAATTTCAATTTGTTTAATACTCCCAACACACTAAATTAAGATGGTAAACAAGGTAGACATTAGCCCTGCATCCCACCAGGTCTGTCCGCTCTTTTGGTCCACGCAGAGACGCTTGTGGTGGGATCACAGGCTCTGTTTACAATGGACACGGTCGGTTTTGGCCACAGCATAGCTGGAGCTCATTGCAGCCGTGTCCGGTGGGATCGAGATGTTATACCTGAACATGTCCCTAGCCGTAGTGCAGCCTAACAGGGCCACCAGCATGGCTGTAGACTCTCATTTTAGAGTTACTGTATATTCATCTGAAGTTTTTTATCTTACTGCATAGAACGATGAGAAGTGTAACCTCAGGCTCTGGCCACTTAATACTATACAGCAGTGAGAGACTACTGCAGACAGATAACATACAAACAGATATAGCTGATATTGCCCTCAGGCAAACTGTAGGGCAAAACCTTTAATTACATTAATTGGCAGCACAGATGAATATGTGAGAAGATTTTACTGCACAAAAAAAACACAAGTCATTGTTTTTTTTTTTGGTAGGACACAAATAAGCAGCTGCCTTTGAAACTAGACAAAGAATTGTAAATAAGTGCAGTGCAACTATAAAAATGCAATTTCAAAGTTTCACATGAAAGTGAACTTGTAAACACAGCTCTGGGAGAAAAAATAATAACACAATGGTATTTATTTATTTACAAAAAGGCCAGAGAAGAAAAAAAAAAAAATCAATCTCTTTGGAAGTACAGGGTGTGAATTGGGGAGCCATCACAAAGGAGAGGCAGGCCTCCTCTCATAAAGAGAAAGAGGAGCTGGAGAGACAGATGGATTGAGTGACAACGGGACACAAAAGAGAAGCTGGTACAAAGTGGACTGCTCCGATAATGTTGCGGCTGCTTGACGGCAACAAAAGCCAGTGAAAAACCCACCTAAAAGCCCCGCTGTTGTCCTCTCTTATCCCAGCTGGTGGTCTCGGTTCCACAAAACCTCTTGCTAAGCATGTGAGAGAGGGGGCGATAAAGTGCTGACCAGAATATTGGTGTAAAATGTGCCCCAAAAAAAAACCAAAAAAAAAAAAACGACAACCGAGTGTGTCAATCGCCTCTGCTGCAGAGGTAGCTTTCAACGGAACACAATACAGAGCTGTGTTGAATTATTATCTGGACCCCCACCAGAGCATGCAGAAAGACTGAGAGGTGGTAGGGGGTCTGGTGGCGCGAGCCGACCGGCGTGGTGGCACTCCGAAAGGTCAGGGTACATCGAGAGAGGGGTACAAAAGCTGGTGAAAATGCCTCCCTCAGGAGGCAATTGCGAGTACCCTCGACTCCCCCACTCTCCCCCTCCCCCCCATGTCCTCCACACCCTCGACTCTCAACTCGTTTGAAAGCTTTGAGGCGTCCTGAGGGCCACCGGGGGCCACGAGGTGGATGAAAGAGGAAACACAGGCTCTAGATTCAGCTTGATGTGCCATTTCGATCGAAACGCTGCACTACAACAAAAGACGAGGAAAAGGGAAATACAGGAGAGGGAGGGCAAGAGGACGAGGACAGTGAGAGAGGCGGCAGGCTTAGGGAGTGTCTCTCAAGGAGAAAGTCAGAGAGCATTCCACGTGTAACACCACGGCTGGCTAAGAGTGGTGGAGGTACTCAACAGGCACAGGCAAAGTTCAATTTTAACGGGCAAGGTTCATTGTGATCGTTTCTCCTGAAAGTTTTGTGATGTGGTTTTCCTTGAATGCCGCCAGCTTTCTCTCCGGGTGACCTATTTTCCACGACACTTAAGAGGCTGAGGGGAGAAAGAGAATTCTCTACCTAAATACTCAAATGTACGGGGTTGTTACTTCACCAGTGGGCTGCATCGCTAGATTAAAAAAAAAAAGTAACGACAGACAACAACAAAGGACACAGAGCGTGAGCAGATAATGACGCTCGGCGGTGATTGGTCGTGATCGGCTCCACAGTGATCAATGCCGGCTTGAAAGGAGGCAACGCTGATGGTTTATGGCGGAGGGAACAACTGCCAACAGTATGAAAATGAAATCAATAAGTCAACTGTGGAGCAGGGAGAGAGAAATGAAGGAAGTGGCAGGGAAACAGAAGAGAAGGGTTTAGAAAGAGAGAAAAAGATAGGGAGTAAAACAAGAGAGACAGAGAGTGGAGCAGACACGGAGGAAGAGGGAGGAAAAAAATAGCTGCAGACAGACGTAGTAGATGAAAGGTGTTGGTTTAAAGAAAGCAGAGGCAGAAAAACAAAATTGACAGATGAAGGGAGATTCATTAAAGATGGATAAAAGAGAGGCTAGGGCGGAAAAAAAACCAAAAGTAACGAACAATCAGATGAAGAAACTGACAAAAAACTTTTCGACAAAACCTCGGCGCTGATGTATTTGCAGTGCGCTTGGGCATGTGTGTTGTGTATGTTCCGATAAACCGCCTCCATTATGGGTACATCAACAAGCAGGGAAACAATGAGGCCTGTTAAAAAGAATGATTACTCAAGAAATAAAAGTATTCATACAGAAAAAAAAAAAAAGACAAGCAAGAAAACGAAAAAAAAAACAAACATTAAAAACACACTGACTGACAAACGCGCAGTTTTGCATCACACGATTGGGCGACTGTGGATCAGGAAGGGGTGATTTGATCCCCAGCTCCTCCAGTCTGCTTGTTAAAGTGTCTTTGGTTGTGATACTGAAGCCTACATTGCTCCTGAATGACGGTGAATGTGATTTGTAGTGTAAAAGCACTTTGAGTGGTCAGATAAGGCGCTCTGTAAGTACATTCCATTTGCTTGCATCATCTTTGCGGCAGTATCCATTGAATTTGTCAAACATATCCCCCCCCACAACCCTGCAAATCAAACGCTTGCATTACTGTAACAAACCCAATTAAACAGTGAGCACTCTCCACTCTCTCTGTTTATTTTCTGGGCTCTCTCTCGCACTAAATTCCCTCCAGCTTCCAGCAGCCTTCATTATGTTTTCAGTCAACACTTGTACAAATTCAGCTTGTAAGAATCAACCACGCTTGAAATAAATCATCACCGACCCGATTGGAAAACAAAATATTGCCACCCTGAACCTTTCATTGCAACCGCTCCAAAATTGCCACACGCTCAGTTTCAACTTTTATATTGTTTGAAGTTGTCCGAGCTGCCGCGCCGCAGGGTGTGGAACAGCTCGGCCATCGTCGCCATGCCAAAGGTGTACGACTGCGTGAACGTACGGAGACGCGGAGAATAAAACTTGCTCAACAAGGCTTCATCACCGCATTGCACATTCTACCACTGTGTCCTGGCGACTCTTAATCATCTTTAAAGCTTCTTTTTCCTCATGTCTGTAGGCAGTCACTGCTAATGAGGCACAAACAGACCTTCCACTGGGAGCAGAGAGGAAACAAGAATCTGAAAAAACAAAAAAGAGCTCGAAATGAATGCCACCTTTTTAAATCAACACCTTTGCAAAAACTGTGGTAAATTACTACTGAACAATTTGTTCAGTAGTTTTTTTTTGTTTAACTCCTAATTTTGATCCCTTTTTTCCTCCAGTGGGCAGGGAACCACGTTGGTTAAAGCACTGAGTCACAAATAGTGTCAAAAGATGAAAAGTGCTATCTGCTCCATGGCACATCAACTTTGTAGAAAAGTTCTGTACTTTGGAAAGATATAGAGACACTGCAAGACTTTATCCCCAATTAGAGCAACCTACACTTAGTTAGAAGCTTGGTGTGAAACTTCAGAGTTTTTAATCTGAGACGTTTTCTCTGAGAACAAATCTGAAAATTGAGAGAAACTCTGCTCCTTAATTAGGTCTAGTTTAAAGAGAACCACAAGACACTGTAATATTTATTAACACGCAGAGGTGAACGTGGAGTTCGACTACGTGTTCGCTTCATCAACTCTGTGTCAGAAATTGAGGAGTACACACTTAAGTGAAAGTGTGTGTGTGTGTGTGTGGTCAGTAGCAGGTCCAGAAAGCCGAGGAAGCACCTCATTCTTCTTCATTAGTGTTGACTGCTGTGGGGCCTGCAATCTCTTCCTCGCTCTTTGCATCTTTTCATCCTCTGTCCATCTCTAATCCTTCCTCCATAACCACTTATCTCCTCATGGTATCCATCCATCTTTCCATTCTCAGCCCCCCCCAGCCTACCCCATCTCCCATCATCCCCCGTCTGCCTCCACCTCTGTCCATCTTCCTGTTTTCTCCCCTTGCTTCTTCCCTTTCAAAGCAAAGCTCTTGACTACTTATACTTTCTCCAGATTTATCCTCTCCCCCCCTTTCATTCTTGTTTATTTGCTCGTAATGTCTCTCCATCAGTCTTCATCACGGGGTTCATCTCTCCTTTTCTAAACGCTTTTTCTCCTCTTTCATAGTGCCTATAGTGAAAGTCTGTTCCATTATTTGTTTCACTTTAAGCGAGCTCCAGCTTCTGCCTGTCAACATTTAATCTCAGCTTTCACTTTCAGCCTAATTGTTTCTTCTTTGGCTGCGCTCTCTTGTCATGCTTTAGCAATCTCCCCCTCTTCGTCTTTTTGCTTTTCTTTAATGTTCAATGTTCCTGGAGGCCTTTCTGTTTACTTCTCATTGGCCTTCTACATCAACCACCCTTATCTAACAGTCTCTAGACCTGTACAGCATGTGTTTTTCGTTACTTCAACACAATTCTTTGTCCTCGGCCTTCTCTTTGTATCTCTTGTTGTTTGTTTGTCTATATTGTTATCTACCAGCAGAGTAGCCGAGCCACTGTGATCTTTGTGCCGGCATGACTTCGGTTCAATCAACAATAAAAGTGGAGGTAAAAGAAAAAAGAAATCAATAGTAGGTTTTATACCGCTGTGATTCACTGGCTTTTGTGAAAGTCGGTTTGCATTCCGATCGCCAACAGATAGAGATTTATTATCAGCATATCAGTATTGTCAATAGGGTTTTTCTTTGAGGATGGACTTATCAAAACTTGATGAAACTATTTTCTCTTCCCCCTTATCTTCTGCTGTGCTATCCACAGGGAATCGTACTTGCACACTAAGCATGCCTCAGAAAACAGCACATGGGCTCCTGCACGACGGTGCTGGGACATTTTGAATCACAACAGTGTTCCTAAAAATGCTATACCACGCCTCTGTGGGTTCATAGAAAGCGCTCCTGCATTAACTACAATACTGCCATGCTAAAGTGCCTCCCCTTCTCTACATTTATATGAAAGAGAGAGACAGAATATTGCAAACACCTCTCAGTATAATACGGTGCAGTCCATACATATATTTTTACACATATACACATATATTACATATATATGTCTTGCAAAATACAGTAGTGGACCGGCATGCCACATAACAACAACGTCAATTCAATTCCAGCCAGGGACCTTGGTTACACCAACCCTCCTCACATTTCCTGTCTGCTTCTCATCAATCCACCCCAGTCTCGCTATCAAACTGTCCAATGAAGGCAAGGATGCCTCGAAAATATCTTAAATAATCAAGCTAGGTAGATTTTAAATGTGTAAATTCTGTCACTGAGAAAAGCTCCATCTTAAAAGGTCCAGTGTGAAGGATTTACTGGCATCAAGTGTTGAGTTTGAAGAGTGCAGCTATCTGAATACCCCTCGCCTCACCCTTGTTGCCTTGAAACTATTGTGGCTGCAAGACATGCAGAAACCCCTTTCTAGAGAGGGTTTGGTTTATCCATCCCAGGTTACTGTAGGAACATGGCGGACTCTTTGGAAGGGGAAGCTGTCTCTAAATATAAAAGGAAATGTTTCTAATTTGTATAGTGATTGTACACTCATATTTTCTTTCTTTTTCTTTCACACTGGACCTTTAACACAGCACTCGTAACCTGTAAAGTAGTCTCTCATGGACAGCAACATCCCATGTCATTAGTCAAACCTCCTACCCACAGCTGTATCTACCCGGCGCACTGGATGCCATGTCTGTCAACGACTGAATGGTCCAGCAACCCAAATTTCAGGCTAAGCACAAGAGAGGCAATGTAAAAGTGCAAATTAATGCCCCTCAAGCAGGGGAAGGACAGCCAGTCTTAATGTACTTTTGTAATTTTGGAGAATGTCTGACAAATCTGACATCTCATCAGCAAGTCCTCCTACCACTATACTCCTCCCTTGGCTGCCAGGGACTGAGTTCAAAAACTTGGACAGCTAACCAAGAACATTTAAAGAGCAAGATTACATAAATCTAATTTAGCAAGAATCAATAAGACAGATAAGAGAGATACGTTTCGTTGGATTTTTTTGTTACCACACAGCAAGGAACAGGAATATTCAGTCTTCTTTTCTCTTGATATTTATTGTTTCTAAGTTTTATAGCCACCTGCTGTAAAGCATTTTTGCTACCGTGCTAACAGACATGTTTTTCTGTACTGTGCTGCAAGCACTTAACCTTAATACAATTGCCTTTAGGCGATGTCGACTTTCACTGTAATTCACAGCATTGCAATCCATGAAGTATCTGTCTCATGTTTGCCTACAGGACTATCATCGTGTTGATTGGAAAACATCAGACATCCACAATGTCTGTTAAATAAGAATAAGTCCAAGCCGTAGTTCAATCATGAAATCCTAGCACAGAACGCAGCGTCTCTCCTCCCAGACTGCACTGTCAGGTGAAGTGTTGACCACCCCGGACGGCAGAGGACGAAGTGGTGCCAATGTCTGGTTTAAAAAGTAGTTTAGTCGTTAGTTTGTTGGCATTCAGCTGCTGGAGCTGAGAGCATCGAGCATGCTGTTCTTTTACAACCAGCAATGGACTGTCAGGGGGTTTTCTCGAGTGATTGTCTGAATCATCGAAGCTAAGGGGGCAACAAACGTCATATTCTTATCACCACGGCAGCGAGGAAACACCAGCGCAACAACATTTCGTATTGGAAAAGAAGAAGTTGGCTAGCTTAGAGTGTTGAAGCTTCATATTAGCTTTGGCTGAACTGGAAAACAATAGTATGTAGAGACTGTCTACATGTACCAAGACAGAGGAAAATGTCCAGGTACGCAGCAGCAGACGGAGTGTTTCTAAATCTCATTCTAAATCAGGAGATCATTCTAATCTCCAGCTTCTCTCTAAACTTTTTTGCTTTAGGGTTTTGCTGCACTCTCTGATTCTACCTCCGTTTGGCTCTGTTTCACTCGATCTACAGTCTGACAGGCAGCTTTTAACTTTCCGAGGAACTCCCTGGGTATTAGACCCAAAGCCTGCTACGTCTGTACTCCGCAGCAGGGCTCTGGATACATGCGTGTGAGTGTGTGTGCGTCTCAGTAGTTGGCCTTGCTGAAGGGGAAAATAACGGCATTTAAAGTTTCAGAGGTCTCAACTTGCGGGCTGCAAGATCCCGACATCGTTGTAGCTCCACATGCCTCTGTTATTCGCCGTGCTGCTGTAACAGCCTTCACTGTGTTTTTCCAAATCTCTTTTTCTGTTTTAACTCCCTTTTCATCCTTCACCTGCTCTTTCCCCCCCCCTCTCCATTCAGGTATTTTCACCCTTTACATAAACCTGTCCTGTACATCTTTGCTCAGATTTTTCACAATCTCTTCTGTAGCTCTCTCACATGATCCCTCATTTTTAAGTCCGCCCTCTCTTTCTCCCCTCTCTCCATTGTGAGTCGTGCCTCTGAGATTGATCAGCATCAGAGCCAGGCTCTTTCTGAGACGGACGCTAAATGACTTCAAAATCCCACCAGGCATATAGACAGCGTGTGCATGCATGTGGGGTGTACGTATTTGCATCTGAAAGTGCAGATAAATGACTGGAGAATCCCAGCGAGTGTCTGGACTGTGTGCATGTGGTACATGTAGCAGTGCCCACGTCAGGCTCAGCCTCCCAGAGGATAATGACTCGAGGTTGTCTGCTCTGTCTTTTGCGGGCTCTGTGGGATCCTCCCCTCATTTGCCATCAAACGCACACGCATGTACACATGCACACATAAAGATGTGTCGTGAAACCCAGTGGGAAGAGGTCTGTGATATGCAGGCCCGTCCGCTGACCCGCTGTGGCACTGATCAAAACACATCACAGTTGCTTCTGTGAGTCGGGAAAGACAAAACGGGAACTGGAACAAATTCAGTCCAAATGAAGTCCTCTTTCAAGCACTTAAAAGCTCAGGGACGAGAAGTTAACGTCCATCTCATATCATTCCATTCTTAACTTTGAATGAACTCTAAATAAGCAGCGGTCTCTCTTGGAGGCATCTGCAAATATTTTAAAAGGATTAAAACCTATATTCACAATACAGAAGACCACCCATCAACTGTGCTTAAAAATAAGATGGAGACGTTTTTTCCACAGTCGCACGGTACGCTGACTTTCTCTAAGATGCAGTCATTTAATATGCATTACAATGAAGAGGAGGAAATGATGTTTGGCTTCTGTTAAAAGCACACATTCAAGTTATCACAGCAGGTATCGCATTTATGTTTTAACGTGCCTGAAATGAATACAAAGTATTTTGCTACCTGTATGTATGATGTATACTGTATGTTATACAGGCAGAAAGGGTGTGATACACTAGAGCTGCCAACATTTCAATAACAAGCACAAGTCATTTTTACCCCCTTGCTGCAACATCACCAATCCTAAAAAAAAATGAAGCAGTTACATTGTTCAATTTGAATCATATTTTTCAAAAGATATTTAAGACTTGACGAAATAATTATTAACAATTTAGTTCACACGGTTTAATAATTTGACAGATTCATCATCATAAACTGTAAGCTACAACAAGCACACAACAAAATAATTAAGACACTTAATAATATAAATAGTTGAATTATTAGAAGAAGAGCCTGAAGTAAAGGTTAAATATTCATTTAGATAATAATGAGTTGTTTTAGTCACTTGAAATAAAGTCTCTAAACTCTCTCTCTCTCTCTCTCTCTGTCACATGCGCACACACCCACACAGTGACACGCACACTATCTCTCTCACACACACACACACTCACATTATCTCTCCATCTTATTCTCCCTCACTCATGTCCGCCGTTATCTTTCCCTGTTTCTTCTCCCTTCTTGGGCGCTCATTCTTCTTCTGCCCCTGTTCATGTTTCCAAATCCGTCTATCTGGCCTAATATCGATCAAATATAGCTGGCTGCGCCTTGTGATACAGCAGTCTCATCAAAAGATGTCCAAACGGTGCCCATTGCTTGGCAACCACTTCCATAAGGTGCAGAAATGATCTTTTGTTTGTTCACTCTCATTAATTCACTAGAAGATCAAAAAATCTTTTTTTAGGGAAAATCATAACCTGAGAGAGGTGCAAACTGTAACATTAGCTACTTTAGCATTTAAATTGTGGCATGCATCTTTAATGCAGGTATTTTGTCAATGATACAATTAGAAAACCACAACTACTGATTATGATGTCCTTATATACTCATTAAAAAGAATATATGCTGGGAAACGGTGGACTGCTCCCTCCGGGTTGGGAGTTTGATTATGTCGGGGTCTTGTTCGCGAGTGATGGGAAAATGGAGCCTGAGACAGACCGGTGGGTCGGTGCAGCGCCTGAAGTACTGCAGACATTGTATCGGACCGGTGTGGGGAAGAGGGAGCTGAGTCAGAAGGCAAAGCCCTTGATTTTCCAGTCCATCTACATTACAAACCTCACCTCGTGGTCATGAGCTTCACAAGCAGCCAAAATGAGTTTGAGACGGGGTGAGGAGCTCGGACATCCGGGGGGAACTGACCAGCTGAGGTGGCTCAGGCATCTGATTAGGATGCCTCCCTTTGGAGGTGTTTCAGGCACGTCCAGCTGGGAGGAGACCCTGGAGCAGACCCAGAACCCGGTGGATGGACTACATAGCACATCTAGCCTAGGAACGCCTCGGGATCCCCGGGTAGAAGATGAAATCCTAGACCTGCTGCCACCGGACCGCGACCGACCCGAGGTAAGCGGAAGAAAATGGATGGAGAGATAAATAAATATCTGCATATAAAGATTCACCAATGCCAACCCTTACTGCTCTGATTACGCTCAAACTGATTTTCATGTTAAAGCAGACCAACGTTGATATTGAGCCAAACGCAGTTTGAAAATACTCTGTGGCAAATGTTAATGAAATGATATGAAGCCTGCTGGGTTAGCGAGCCCAGAAAAGTCGACATAGCACTAGTCATAATTAGCCCTGATCACTTAAAAGCAGATCTCTGTGAAAAGACCACTTTCTCTTTAAACATGATGAGTTCAACAGATGAGCTGCAGAGGATTTTTTTTTTTTCCTTGTTTGTTTTTCTTCCACAGTGTGTCAGTACATTCAGTACATTCACAGCCAACGCAGCGTCTACTCCACAAGAAGAAGGAAAAAAAAAAGTGCTAACCAAACTAACAGTGACAGCTTTTAAAGACACAAAATGGAGCAAGAACTTCATAAACTTTCAAACTGACGGGGTGAAAGTCAGGAAAGATGCCTCGGGGGCTAATCAAGAGGCAAGACCTTGATGTCTAAGTTAAAGCAGGCTGCAATGTAGCAAGCTATTCACACACACACACACACACACACACACACACACACACTTGCATATTGTATGATCTGCAGTGCTCTTTTAAATACAGTCTTCAAAGAGTCTTCACTCCTTGTTATCTCACACCAGCTAATATGAGGAAGAAACTTTCAAATGCGCGCAAAGACGCACGCACGCACACACACACACACACACGCTCCACACCAAAACCTTTGGTTCTCATAAGTATAGAAATAAAAGAAGGCAGACATAGGTTTAGCCATGTGCACATAAAACTGTGCTTGTGTCTGCATAGGTTTCACGCAAGACTGACACAAAGCTATAGATGCTATTGAAAATTCGCACACGTACAGGCAGCCACACACACACACACACACACACACAAACACACACATCAGTGCACGAGCAGTGGAATCAGGTTTCAGCGGGCTGATTATCACATGCTGTATTACTGTATGCCAGGGGAAGCCTCGGTGCCCCTGAGCAACGCAGGGGAGATGTGAGCAGGGAGCAGCATGAGGCAGAGCAATACGTTGTTTGGGTGCATGATGAGTAGATACACCTTCAAATGCCTCTACTGTACAAACTTTGGAAGGGCAAGCTTCCAGTATTCTGTCCTCCGGCTTCACCCCCTCCTCTCTCTCTCTCTCTCTCCAACTTTTTATGAATTTGTAACTCAAACCTGCTGCAGTGATGCTCAGACTCGAGGAGAGGAACTTGTCTTCGGTTTTGAATAATACAGCTGTCGATCCGATTGAGGAATGTGGAAGGGAAAGTACAAAGGACTGATTTTACTGAGTGCTCGCATAAGTAGTGGTTCTTAACTGGTTTCCACCGCGGCTAAAATAAAATAAAATTAAAAAAAAACGTTAAAAAAAGAAAGACAAAGAGCAAAGAGGCGAGATCTCTTGACTGAGTGAATACATAGTTTATGACCTGACTTAGACTGCTCAAAGACAAAGACAGCTCTACTGGAAAGACGGAGCCAAGTACATTCACATTTCTTCAGGAAGGTAAAATTTTGTGCAGTTTACTGCTTTGTCTGTGGAGCCATTTAAGTCAAAAATATGCATAAACAAATAATATTTTTTTGTCATATAATGTATACGGAGTGTAAAATGAAATATCTTTACTTTAACTTCAGATGTCTTTTTCCTTTACCACAGAAAATAAATGAACTGGAAGAATATATATATACAAAACACTATAAAAATAAACTTTGAAAATACTTTTCAAGGTCACTGAAGGTTAAATGCAAAGTAGAGAGCTTCATATTTCTTTTCACAAACCTCGTTAATTGGTTAATTTTATTATTTATTGATACATTCAGGTATGTTTTCTGATAAGCTTTATTTCACTGCCCTTTGTCAGTTTCAGGGCTCCGTATTTACAGCGTTTGTTTATGTTTATCAGTCTGCTAACACGCGTAATTTAAAAGAACGCAGTGATCATTTATGATTTATAATTAGCTCTACTTCGAAGCTCATCACTCCATTTTGCTAGTTCCAAGGTCAAACAGCGATGCAACATTGTAGATATCAAATCTCACTTCACAGAAAAAATATGGCTCATATCAACAGTGTCATATACAGTATGTCCTCGTCTCTGCTGTGATGAGGGCCCGGGTTAAAGGGTGAGCATTCACACTTAGAAAAACAGGAACATAAACTTTTAAACAGGCCCTGAGAATTCTGGTGAGGAGACGATGAGTCTTGTTTACTTGAAATCAGCGGCCCCTCTTTCAGGAATACTTCTCATATTCTGAGTGTGTTTTCTTCAGTTCAAAACTTGCACATATCACTGGCAATGCTAATGTGTGTTTTGGTGCACGGGCATGGTCAGAAAATATCTAGCTTTATTTCTTGTTTTCAGACGACAGCCTGCTTTACTTTCTTTCTCACCCACTTTAAATGATTTTGTGCTTGTAAACTACCTAAAATTAGACCCCAAAAAATGGTGACGGCAGCTCTGACAAGCCGAACTGCCACTGAAGAGTGATTTCATGGCAACCCAAAGTGTGTACGTGTTTGAAAAGGTGTCATTTTCAGTACTGCTAGGAAAACAAGTTTGGTAACGCTGCAGAACTTGGATTTCATACGTTTACATCAGATATTCACTCTGAAAGCTGTTTCTAATGACAAGATTTTTTTTTCTCGGTATAAAAACCTAAAGTGACAGCACTCAAAGTCCCATCAATCTGATTTTTAACTAACCTTGAATAATCTCGAGAACATGAAAAAAAAAAAAGAATTTCTTTCTTTTACATCAGACAGAGTGCTGCTCTGAAAATAACAACATATCTCTCTATGGAAAACTTCAAAAGCAACCACTCAGATTAGACTGTTATGTCAGAATCTTCCCCAAGTGCTTGCTTCTTTGAGGGGAGTGTGCAAAGTACAACGAGATGTCATTACTATAAACACATATTTATTAGTTTGGGCAGAAAGCTGCTATTGACACAGCAAATTATTTTCCTTCAACTTAATGTGCTTCAGTGCTGACACAATTTGTGATAATGCCTTTGTTTCAGATATATCTGATCTTTAAAACCCATCCATTCCATGTTTGAACAAAAGAGGCTCTCACCTTCTTTGCAGCATTGATACACTGCATGTATTCTTTGGCCAGGTCTGAACACCTTAAGGTCTGGTCCCTGTTCTCTCTGTAACAGGATAAAATCTGAGCCTGCAGGCCAGAACACACCGGGTCTGTATTACGAGACCTGCAAAAGACAGACACAAAGACACGGCATCATGAATGGAGTGGAAAAGAAATAAAGGGTTCACTCTTTGTCACAGTGTACATTTAAAGAAAAAAATCAAACTGCTGAAATAAAATCAATGAAATAAAACATCAAACGAGCATCAGTGTCAAAAGTTTGAGTTTTGGACAAGATGTGTCAAATCCATTGATTCTGAAGTTTCACATTTCATTTCATTTGTTGGGTCTGTTGATTTTTATTGGCTGTAATAATTAAACAAATGAAAAAAAAGAAGCAATAACTTCTTAGGCACAGTACTCAAAACCTGGAGCATATTTATATTACCTAATATCTACTGTATAAAAATACATATGTGAAATCAATATTTATGTTCACACAAGATAAAAGTCACACACGCTTGTAATTTTACAGGTAATAGATTATAGTAGAGTCGTTTCCAGCTGTTCTGTTCGGCTCTGAAAAATAAACGACTGCAGAGGGGGCACGCGCATTCATCCAAAGGTATGATAATGTTAGAAAAATAAGCTGTGTGCAGTAATTCAGCTTCACTGTTAAATCAGACAGCGACTTGTTTCACACGCTCCTAACTGACCCAAAAAAATCAGTTCTTTTCGGTTGACTGTCATAAGTTTGATTAGAAAGAGTGATTTTGATTTGTTTACGCCGTACACTGATGCTTCCCAGTTTCCTGTCAGAGACATTTCATAATTTCAGTATGAGTTCAGTATACATGTTGTTTCTAGTACCCCGTCCAAACAGAACGTTAAATAAATATTTGAGAAATTTCTTTTCATAGCAGCATACATGTGGAAAAACAGCCAGTGAAATGTGCTTTTAGAGGTTTGTATTGCTGCTGCGTTGTACTCCTCGCATGCCTCAGTCAAAACAGCACAAAAGGAGACAAACTATAAAAAAAACGAACAAAAGAAAGAAGAGGTCTGATGAAGGGAGAAGACGGAGATGAAAAACAATTAACAGCCTCGCCCTCTGCAACCCGTTTAACAACCTATGGTTCGTATAGAACGTGCTCCCCTGCAAATCATGCAATTAGCGCTAAATCACATTTAATTGAGTGGGTAGGATCATTTTGATCAAATACAGCAGAAAAGTGTGCTTTGAGAGATTGAATCAGCCGCGCTTAATTTGATATGTGGGCTGTATTATAATTGGTCTTTGGCTGTCTATCCGTGTGATTGTTAACTATGACAGGCTTGCTGCCGGGGTGCCTTGCTGTAATGGATTCTGACTGATTGAAGCAGAGACAAGCGAGTTACGTACGCCCACGCAGGTATGGGAAGGCACGCGCGCAAATGTACGCACCCACACACGCACTTTGTAGTACACCGTAAACATGAAAGAACAAGGAACAGCGTGCGTGCACACACACACGCACCTCCCTGGCGCGCCTATCTCCTGTACACTGTGCCCCTACGCACACACACACACATTTTCTCCGTGAGGAGCGTTTAACACTGGATTTAATTGAAAGACAAATTAAAGGCTCTTTTTGGCTTTGATTCACAGAGGAGAGCTGACCCCAGCGTTTCAATTATGGCGACGCCATATCCACACAGACACTTCATCATCTGCAACAGTATCATGGATGCAGCGGCTGAGTTTATCTGCGCACGGGGGACAGAGGTTAAAGAGGAAAAAATGAACAGAGACGGGGAGGAAAACATATAAAAGGAAGGAAGTGAGATAAATAGATGAAAAGGAAAGAAGCATTCATCGGTGTCCTCTCACAAGACGATTTTAAAAAGATGACAGCCTATCATGCCACCTCCGATGCTTTATCTCGCCTGTTTAATGTGACTTCCTCCACTTTTTTTTCTCCTCTGTCTTCTCTCCAACTCGGCCCCCTTTCTCTTTCGTCCCCCACCCACCCCCACCCCCTTCCTCCTCCTTTTCTCTCATCACATTTAACGGCATAGAAAGGACGACACCGAGGCGCGCCATCTTTATCTCCCTCTCCATTTGAGGCCGCCCAAGATAAGGAACTCTCCTTTAATTTGAAATAAATGGCCTTCATCAGGGAAGCCAAAGCCTCCTGATAGCGCCGCGTGGTTTATTAAAGGCGCTTGAAGCAGAAAATTGGTTCAGCCGCGGCAAAAGCTAAAGCTCTGTCCACATGCTACACCAAATTGAAGGTGAGGTCTTAAATCAACAATATTAACTGAGCCGCTTACAAAAATAAATAAATAAAACAGAGAGAGAAAGAGCGAGAGGGACAGGGAGATAGAGGCCTTGGTCTTTTAGCTGGGACAAGGTAAAGCAGCGTCGCTGACAGCTCGTCGAGCCATGTATGGGGCTCTGGTTGTCGCTAACGTGTGTGTGTGTGTGTGTGCGTTTGTGCTGTGAAGGCATGAGTGGGAGCAGTCATTTTTGGGGGAGCTCACAACAACGCATCTGTGAGCGGTAAATATGACAAAACATAAACAGTTAGATTAGTTGCTTAATTAATGGCGCTGCCCATTATTTTTAATCTCCGGCGGCGAAGACGGAGGCGGACGGAAACACAGAGGCCTCAGACTTGTGGAGCACGCAGACCAGCTTACGAAGGGACAAAAGAGAGGGAGAGGAATGAAAGGGGAGAAATTGGAAAACGGGAAAGACACAAAACACACCACCAACTACAAAAGCCTCTGGCAAAGCCACGAGACTGATAAGGAAGATGCTTTTATCGCCTCTAAACCATGCTTCTCTCAGAGTCAGAGTGATGTTTTTTTGTGTTTTCCTTAATGGCCTTGGCTATACATGTGAAGCATTGTTTGTTCCACATGCCATTTTATTTTTATCCTGTCAGCTACAAAGTATTGGTATCGCTACAGTTTTTCAGGCAACTAATTAGAAAATCTTGTTAACATCTCATAAGAAGTAGAGCCCGAGGAAGAAAAATGAGGAGAATCCAATATTGTGACTGACTTGAGGGCTACCACACAAGTCTGCACCATCTCGCTCGTGTGCCAGCACATTGGGAATATTTTGAGTTACAGGAATTGTCATGAATATAACGTGTCCTATACTTTTTGGCTGTAAATTGGCAATGTCAACTGGAAACAACCGCATGTTTCAATGTCAAGACTGTTTCAACATTAGTGGGTTTTAAAATATTATTAGTGCACAGAACTCCCTAATCGCAATTCAGATGGCTCCCTGAGTGGCAGCCAAATAACGGACTACCTGCATCATTCTGGCAGCCACTTTCCTATAAAGTGGCAAAGTCACATTTTGTAGGGGGTAATTCAAGCAAAGGGTGATCGACTCAACTTTTAACTTTTGTTGTTTCTTGTTTTGGTTATGTGTGTGAGTTCAAAACAATGTTCAATGTTTAATGAACTATTCTAATGCGCAATGCCTAAAGTGATCATGGCAAATGAACCTATCAACATTTGTAACATTATCGTGACCCAAAACCAATCGTATTTGTCCGATTGAGTTGTTCAAATAGTGATTTGTGCAATTTGTTGGTAACCAAAGTCACACATACGTAGCAATTAAAATACATTTTAACCTCTGATTGAGTTTCTGGTTCGCTTTAGCAAAAGTTTGTTTCAGCATTCAGTTCTGGAATCCTTCAGAAGTGAGGTTTAAGTTCAAGTTTGCTATTCCAGCTGCACAAAATGAAGCTGAATAAAATGTTTGTTCCCTTAAAACCAGGGTACTACAATGAGCAAAACATCATGACAAGGCATTAAAACATCAAGTGGGTGCATCAGAAATCCGAGTGCAATACAAAAACGAGAGTGGTTCATCAGTTGCTCTTGAATTTTGTCTGCCTACTGCGTGAATCTTGGCATCCTTCAAAAATTTAAAAGTCCTAAAAAGAAACGTCTCAACATTCAGGTACTTCATGTCTCTCAGGTCAGGCATCGCGCTCATATCACCAGCCTTAAACCGAGGCATTTTGTCTATCTTTGTCGACCTTCTGCTGCGTGAATTCACTCAGCCCTGAACAACCTGAACCAATGCTGTCAGGATTAACATCATGTTTGATGCTCTTGATATAAGACTCTCCACTACTTCTCCACCTTCCACTCTTGTGGAGTCCTGGTCTAAACTCTCCTGTCGAGGAGGCTGCTGTTGTTGTTGCTCTGACACTTCTCTGCACTTTGTGAACTACCTCTGTATATGGGCTTGTATATATATTATTTGCGTTCTTAGATGAAAAGATATGGTGGTGCCCAGTTAGCGTTGTCATCGTGGGAAGTTTAATAAACAAAGTTTAATCGTGGGACGGTTAATAAATGATTATAAAACTCTAATGTCACACAGGCTTATCACATCTGTTGACAGCGAGAGTTGACTAGCTAGATGGTGCAATAAGCAGCAAGTACAAAGTCTCAGTCTGTTGATCTGCTTTAAATAAAAATCCCTCTGGTGTTTTAGAGGACAAAAACCTTTACACTTCTTGTTTATTGTGAAACGTTTGGAAGAGCAAATTTTGTTTGTGGCTCTCATTATGTTCCACTCAGGAGTAGCTCAGTCACATGCGCCACCTGGTGTTTCATTGATCCAAGCCTATTGTCGGACTCTCTGAAAGAATGTAAACAAATATCTATTTCTTTTAGAACGTCCAAAGCGTTTAAAAGAAAAGCAACCAATTGCGGCATCTAGTGGTGAAGTTGCAGAATGCAACCAAATGAATACTCTCCCACACCTCAGCTTCTGTTTCTAAGAACGTAGGAACATCTCTGGCTGTGAAATTCACATAAAAAGCAGAAGGTCACATCTAGGTCAATGTTTAATTTTTCAGCTTTGGGCTACTGTAGAAAAATGGCGGTTCAACATAGTAGACTACTTGGAAGAGAACCCGCTCTCACTGCAGATATAAAGGAAACAAAAACACAACAATCCTTATTTTCAGGTTATTATACCCCAATAAAAACATATATATTCCATTCTTCCTAAAAGATACTTCAAAATCTTATAGACCGGACCTTTAATTGTTGCCATCGGCTTGAATGTGCATCGTAGAAATGTACATTTTTAGCACTGCTTTGCAACAACACAGAAAAACAAATCTCATTCTCCCTGGGGAACGTTGCTCTGTAGGGAGAACGAGTGAGTGTGAGGTAAACCGGTCCATCCTTATCTAGTGAGGTAGGAAATGGCATTTGACACGTCAGAGGGTCAGAATTCCTTAACAGACTGCTTTACCATTACCGGCTTGATTAATACTGGTGCAGCGGTGAAGCAAAGAGAAAAAGAGAGATGATAACAAGGGAGAAAGAGGGCAGGAGAGGTGAAGAGGAAAGCAGCTAGAGAGACAGAGTTGCCTCTTATCTCTTGCTTGTAGCTTGTATGCACCTGCACCCTGACAGCTTTTCAATTGACTGAGGGCACACATCCTCTTCTCCCCTATCTTGTATCTCCACATTCGTCCTCTCCCATCTCTCCATTCCTATCACAACCGCAACCAGGTAGAGAGGGTCCTCTATACAGTAGTACTCAGACTTCACTTTGTCTCTCATGAAACATTGAAGTGGATGTAGAGAACTTCATTTCTTTCAGTACCTCTCAAATTTGCCTCTCCTTTGTCAATGCCGTATTGGTGAATAGATTTTCTTTAGGGTTCTACAGCAGCTCCGATGAATATGTATGACTTCTACAAATAGAAACACCATGATCTTGGAATGGTTTTTTTTGTTAAGGGGCTGTTAATGTTGTTTTGCTGCTTAGAAATGTTGTAAAGTGGGTAAACAGCCTGTTTTCCACCACAGTCTGACACATTGTGGAAAGAAATCCTGTCAAGTTTGAGATTCTCTGGCATTCTCATCAATGAAATATTAATACACTGCAAATCAGACGTTAAATATATCTCATTTAAAATAAATGGCCCAATCTGCGTCCATATATCGTCTAGTTTCCAAAATTATAGATATTCATTAGAGATATATTTTTTCTTCATTTCATGCCGACTCTTCTTGTCTTCTTTCAGCAAGCCACTTGTATATCATACAGCAAACTTCCTTCCTTCACTTCCTAAAGGGAATCCATCTAGATCTTTTCATCATTCACTGCTATATGCCCCCTTTTAATACGTCTTTTTTCCCCCTTTCAAGGTTTTGAGCTTAGAGTTAAAACATGCAACATGCCATCATTGGCCGCCCATAAAATTAAGGTCAGGATCAATGCTGCTACCAGGCTTTTTTTTAAAAAGATATTTGTTTTGGCCTTTTTCAAGTTTATTGGATAGAGACAGCTGAAGAGTGACAGGAATGTGGGGAGAGAGAGATGGTTAATGACATGTAGCAAAGGGCCAGCAGGTCGGATTCAAACCCTGCGCCGCTACGGCAAGGACAGAGCCTTTGTTCATGGGGCAGATGCTCTATGAACTGAGCTAACCGACACCCCAGCTGCATCAACATTTAAAACAAAATAAAACTGTATCAAGTTTGCATTGCAAACTGGTGTCTACAATCTGCCAATATGGTTTGTTTGAGCGGGAAACAGTGTCCATATTTCAAACAATCCATTCCTCTATATTGTAGCTTTATGACAGCTCAACACAGACTAAGCAAAATACTGATGAAAAACTAATTATGTCTAATATAATGTGTCTAATGACAATTCTCGTAACATTTAATATAATTTGTGAGCAGTCCATTTTCACAGTCCTCCACTCCTGGACATTTCTGGCCTAAACACTGCTATTCTTCGATGAGACCACTCAACATTCATGCTCACCTTCCTTTTTTTCATGTATATTTCATGCATTTTATTAAAAGAAGCCTCCTCTTTGATTGCTTTACAGGTGTAAAGTTCCTATTCTCCAAGTATTGTTGTTATATGTTGGCTCCTTGAACAATGGCGTCATTAAAAAAGCCTTTGCATACAGATGAAAACTAATAATGACCCCTCAAGCCCCTTTGTGGTCATTTTTCCTGCTAACACTCCATGCACTAAAGAGACAAACATTGATCTTCTCTGTTACATAATCTCCTGTTAAATGGTGTTGAATGGGCAGGCTTCTGACAGGAATCCTGATGGTTTAATCTCATGCAGTCCTGTAGTGGTCCCACTGAAAGCAGCATGGGGCTGAGGTTATACTGTGTTACCCGATGGAGATTCTTACGATGAAGTGTCTTATAGAAATGCACCATTCATGCTCAATATAAATAGAAATGTGAGTTGCAGATTGTCCAGTGCTAAAGACAATACATACTTTTTATATTGCTTCATTTACTGCAGCTAGTTCCTGCAGTCCTATTGACTCCCATAACAATAATTATTTTATTATTTTGTGTATTAGTTGGCTTGTCATGTCACATTTGGAAATGCATCAAATAAACACTTTTGGCAAGTTGTGTTGCCAGTTGCCGTTTTCTTTCCACCCAGATCAGGTTGCTAATAGAATTGTTCTCTTCCTCAAGCTGCCAGCTGAAAGTTCAGTGGCATGAAATGTACCCATTTGAAATTTACCAGGGTCAGTGAACCACACACCATGTTTTCAGTTGGCTTTTCTGTTACAGCACAACAATCATTACCGAGCAGTCTGCTTTTTAACTTGGACTCTGGGCTTGTCAGTGTTTCTAGCCTCATCGGCGAGTGATCTCCGTGGGCTGGTATCCTATGACACAGACTGGGAGGATCTGACACAAGCTGGCTATTAAGGCTAGGTCGACCACTACTGTAACAGACAGCGGGCCTTGTTAAATTAAATACTGACCCGGGCGGTTTTGATGTGGGTATCTAGCCTTGTCTGTCTTTCAGCTCTGAAGAGGAGGCTGTCTCTCTCACTCCCTCACACACATGTATCTAGACTAAAGAATTCAAATGTTTCCTCATGTCTCATTCGATCTATAATCTAAAGCTAGGCAAATCCTGTCAAGTTAGCAAATGCAAAATGCCTCTGCTAAGTGGTCATCACTTTTATGTGGCAACATAGGTCAGAAGGGCAGCAGCTACAGACCACTGCTGAGAGGCATCCTATTTTGTGTGGTAGCAGAACCTGTGGAGCCTCTTGTTTTGTATTGCTGCTTTGTATTTTTATTTTACTTTTGGAAACATATCATTTGCAATTAGCGTAGCTGTATGTACATCACAGTGCACTGACATGGATGCATATCCATATATATGCTATTGACCCATGATCTGTTTTTGTTTTTAGAATATGCACATCTTAGGATGATTAAGACTTTACTTAGACACTACGAAACAATAAAAAGCACAATCTATCATAGTAATAGAAAATGTCACAAATAATAGATTATTACTGTGTCATTTACTCCAAAACAAAGAATAAATAAAGACTTAATAGAGATCTAGATCTAGCTGTGAACTTTTGGGTATGGAAAAAGTAAATTTGTTCAAAGATTTGAAGGTTTGGACAAAGAAAAACAAACAGAGTGAAGAGAGAGAAAATTATTGAGGCTGTTTTATCTTGCTCCATTGAGTTTGACATTTCAGAGTGCTACAGGTTGCAGTCGTCCTTGCTCTTTTCATCTTCTTTCTCACACATTCCCTCTCCACACACACACACACACACAGGACAGTGACACTGGCCCTACAGTCTCTGGTTGCTCAAACGTCAGAGTGCTGGCAGCCAAAGCTCCCTTTTTGCTCCAAGGATTAAACTGTGGATTAACACATCACACAAGAACACATAGACATATATATACTCACTCACATCATATGTTACAGTAGCTTTGTTCTACAGCTCTGCACTGAGAGAGACTACGC
This sequence comes from Nibea albiflora, assembly GCA_014281875.1. Classification (NCBI taxonomy): domain Eukaryota; kingdom Metazoa; phylum Chordata; class Actinopteri; family Sciaenidae; genus Nibea; species Nibea albiflora. The sequence continues at coordinate 19,960,761 of CM024793.1, read as the reverse complement.
TCAACGAGTTTAGAGCAGAAGTCAGAAGTTTCTTGCAGATTACTCAACAGTTTGTGTATCTGAAAATGTCTGCCAGTCAGTGTCCAAGCTCGCCCTCTCTTTTACTAACACTCTATCAGGGTCTCTGCATACACACACTAATGAAAACTGCAATGGATACAGCAGAAGCTCACCCAATCTGTATCCATTTTAGTGACTTGGGGATCGATTATTTGGAGAAAGATGCTTTGTGCTGCTATTCCAGTTGATACGATGCAGTGTTCTGTAGTGGACTGGAATAAAGACTCCCCTAGTATCTCTCATCCCTCATTAGTACCAGTGAAGTGTCCTTGAGCAAGGCCCTTAACCCCAGCGTCTCCAGTGAAGCTGCTCTGTGTTCAGCAGATCAGATTTTCCTGGACAGTTTCCAGGTGTGAATGTGAAGTTCTGGCTGGTTTCAGTGTCCTGGGAGAAACTTTGCAAGGCTTCTAAAACTGTCATGGACTTTTCTCACACAGCTTGTGGGTACAGGAAGACAGACGGCTATAAACTGTCCATGAAATACAAACTCATCTCAATCACTTATCTAAGAAGTAGTGTAGCAGGTGAATAAGCTGAAGTTTGCTGAACAGTGTGAGATCTACACAGCTGAGGTGGATGGAGACGGTGACACATTTAGTTTAACTATTAGGACAGGATGTTCAAATTTGTGGGTGGGTGTCGGTGTGGGGGGTTGTGAGTGGATGGGGCTGTCAGGGTTTTATAGCATGAAGCACTTTGTATTATACATTTTGTATGAAAAGTGCTATGCAAATAAAGTTTGATTTTTTTTGATTGACTGATAAATAAAAAAAAAAAGACAATTATAGATTGGGTAGTGCTGCATACATACTAGCTACCACACACTAACAGAATGTGCATAATATCCCTTTTTAGCTTAGCAGACACTTTATTCAGCAGTATAGACACAGCAGATATTTTGACTTGTCATTGTAGAAAGTGAAGTGAACCATGGCCGTAGGCACTTTAGTATACAGGTCCATGTCAAACACACTCCATTTAGTGAGTATATTTGGACACTGTACACACAGAAACACTTCTAACCTTGCACATTAATCCGATCATTAAAATAAAACTCCTGAACTTCCCCGGAGGTTCAGGTTAGACTAGATTACAGAATGAATGAAAGCCTAATCCACTTTCCTGTAAAAAACAGTACATAATTGACCATAAAGGTAGCACCGTGCAGGAAGCTAGGATCGTTTTATCCTCTCCGATAAAAACCCTCCTTCCCCTGCCACACACACACACACACACACACAGATCCCAACGAGCAGAGGATTAGCGGTATTACTGTACAATATTCCCTTGAGGTGAGATCACCTGGTCTTCCAGCATCAGCACAGATCAAAAGCATGACAGCATTGCTTTAAATCTCACTGTAATGGGGGTCTCATGCTCATAAGCTGCTGATAACAGCGTTCAGTCACTCCAGATTACCAGTGGAAGGGTGTATTACAGTAACTACAGGGCTGGCACACAATGAATTGTGTCTTTGTTATCTTCAGGCTTAAAACTGAAGGGCTTTGGTGTGGATGTGTACTCAGCAGGTGTTCCTTTACCATTTTTTATTCTTTTCCCTTTGAGTTATACACATCTTCCTAAAGAGTAATGCTAGCTGGACAATGGTTGTGTATGTAAGATCTGCTGTTTTGTGGGGCTGGTGGTGTACAGTAGGTTTTTAGAGCTGTTTTAGAGCCGACACTGATGAAAAAAATCAAAACAATGAGCTGAAAGTGACTAAAACGCTGCATAAGGCTGAGAGGAATTTCTGAGGTGGGTGATAATTCTTGATTCTCGGATGGGTTATCACTACAAGTCACATCACGCACACACATTTAAATGTTTTTAGGGCATGTTCAAGTAGAAGGAGACCTGGCGGCAGACACACCGGTATCAGGACGAGAAGAAGGATGTGGCTAGGGAGAAGCCTGCAAAATGTAACCATAACATATATAAAAATCCCTCATGCATGCAAATGCACCAGCTATTTTAGGTCACAGAAGTCTTTCTGTAAACTATGATGGGTGCTTACAATTGACAGTTTCAGTAAACCCTGTACCCGGAGAGCACTAATGTAGACCTGGGAGGAACAGGCAAACTCAGAAAGACCACAAAACAAGAACAAGCTCCAATTTTTTTCAAATGAACTGAGATGTGTTGAAAAAGCATGACAGCATAAGAATAAACAAACGGATAAACTGTATTAACAAAAAACTGGTCATCAGCTAAATCCCGTCATCAGGGATGAAGACACAGAAAGGCATACATAAACAAGTGTCGTGTTCATTTGTGTTCTACCATAAACATGTGCGTCTTTTGGTTAGCTGTGCTGATGACTCTCATCACTGGAAAGCCCCAGTACTAGTGTGATACAGAATTTCAAGTCAAGACCTTGGTCTCTAATGTGAATTTCAGCTGGGTGTTTTACAGACTGCAGTGGCAATAATTAGCTACGTTTTCCCGGGCTGTGGCTCATTACAAGTCCACAGTGAGAAGCGAGCATGGCAAGGTAGGGTATTGTTAAATTCGGCTTAATTAAAGCAGCCAATTAAAACACTTATCACATTAGTCAGGTGTGCTCTGGAGAATGTATGAATTTAACAGGTTAAAACTGAGGAAAAGAGCAGATCACTATCTATCCGCTGCTTATTAGTCTGCTGTGTGCGTGTCCATGTGTGTTTCAGAGGCTCCAGGGAATAATATCTCCTCACTTTTGGAACTGCAAATTAGTTTGTGAATGTGTGTGTGTGAGTGTGAGCGCGTTTGTGTGTGTCCCTCACCTCACGTTTCCTTCCGTCTTGGAGGCAGCTTGGTGGAATTGCTCCTTGCCTTGTTCGTATCTCTCCCAATTCTAAAAAAACATGCAGGAGAACAACACAAGAAGACATAAACAGACAGCATTATTCACAGTATCCTATGTTCGCAGCACGATCACAATCAGATTTTCAGCAGCAGGTTCATGCTGTGAACCTTTTTTGCCTGAGAGCCACGGTTAGCATGGCTTTGTCCTAAGTTCTCAAAACCCTGCGTCCAGGTCCATAAAATCACAACTTGCTGTTTTTGTACTTTGGCTTGTGCACAGCGTGAACAAAGGAGGTTTAGTGTGTTCATTAGTGAGCTGATAGGTACTTTTCTGTTTGACAGAGTGATAGGTGTGCTTCTTATGCTAAGCTACGATAATAAGCTGCTGGAAGTAGCTTTGTGGTTAACATGGAGACATGAGAGTGGAATTCATCTACTGAGCACAATGAGCACAATTAGCAAAATTGTTTCTTTAATTTCCTGGAATAAATTAATTAACTAATTGAGAACTCAATCCATCACAGTTATATCAGGCTTCTCTCCCTCTCTCTCTCTCTCCCATCAAATCAATCAGTCTAATCTCATATTCCATGTTGTGACTAAATCATTTCTGCTCTGTGCTACATATCTTCATCCTTTTCTTTCTCGTATCTGTTACAAGTTTATTTTCGCCTGTCTTTCCATTTTGTGCCTTCCAGACTGTGAAACATGTTATATATTTATTTTGTTTTTTAACCTGAACATCACCCTTACTGTAAGATGAACCACAGAGGAATCCCCAGGCCCCAAAGCACAAAAACTTACAGTACAGTATGAAGGAAAAGTTGTGAAGTTGTGTGTTCATCCACAGGGAGGCTCTGCCATTCCAGCCTCTTCTGATGAAACTAAAGCTCAGCAGTAATGACTTGCGTTACTCATACATTTTTTAAGAAATCGTGAATTCTGACTTTGCAGCTTGCCCGGTGAACACCAAACCCCAAGCAAGCAGGCAGTGGTATTATGATAAAACAAGCAGCTAATCCACAACAACTGCAGCCTTTCCTCTGTTGATCCTCCTAAGGCCTTCCAGCACCCAGCATCCCCCCCAAATATTTAACCAGCAAACTGTACCAGCTGGGGAGGGAAGGATGACGGAGGAAGAAAGAGAGAGAGAGAGAGAAAAAAAAAGCTTGAAGGGAGGTAAGAGAAGAATAAAGAAAGCGAAGCAGCAGAAGGCACAAAGGTAGGAGACGAGAGAATAGAGAGGGAAAGGAAAAGACGAGGTTAGACAAGGTTTGTGCGCCACTTGGTGCATCGTGTTTCAGAAAGGGTGAACAATAAGTCCGTGAACAATAAGCGCATGTTCTATTTCTGACCGATGCCGCAGCCAGACACGTCAATCAGAGCAGATTTAACTGGCCAGAAGTCACACAAACTTCCAACAGACACTGTAAAAACACACAAAAGAGAAACAGTTTAACTACGTAGCCTACTTGCTCATGGTAGAAGCGCATAAACCAATCAAGTTCCCAACCAACAACAAGTGTTTTGTCCACCAAACACTTGTTATAGCCAGACTACAAACCCCACGAGGACCCTGGTGGGGTTTGAAGTCGTGTGGAGAATGGATCAAAAGAAAGTCACAGCCATGATGAAACAGAACAGAGGCCAATGCAAAAAAATCTGCCTAGTTTGAATGATCATCCCATCTCCTAGACATAAAAAACTGAATGAGGCAATCAAGCATTTGTGTCTCTATACCCTCATTTGTGCTTATTTTTAAAATCAAAACCTTACCTACCAGTACCACCGCATGATATGAGACCGTCTGGGGCCAGGTTTACAGATCCAACTGCACAAGTATGCCCACAGAGGCAGAAATACTCTGTGTGTATACACACAGTGTATCATAAATTAAGGTAAAACCTTAATGACACATTTGCATATCACTAAGTCTTCCTGCTCTACCACTCATTAGACCTGTCAGTGAAAAGAAGAAGGGCAAATCAAGTAACACGGTTTCACATTTGTGTCGCATCGGCAACGTTCTACAATAATGCCGCAACATCTGTCACTGCGCAGTGACACATCTCTGGCTGTTTACGGGCTGAATCATTCATTCATCACATTGACCTGTTCAATGAGTCAGTCACCATCATTAAACATCAACATGAAGTAATCAGTAAAACTAGTTCACAGTGCTCGTATTGAAACTCCTCAAACGCATCATTGGCACATACTGTGACAACTCATGTGTAAATAAGAAATATGAATGTTTCTGTCTTCTGGTCACACAATCAGTGAAATTGGCTATTTAGATTCTGTCTCAAAATAATTTTTAATCTTGTCCCCATGACAGTGAACAAACTGTTGCTTGCTGAGAATATAAACCCTGTAATTTATGTTTTTTTTTTATGTTTATGTTAAGGGCATTTTCCTCATGTCACACTAGTACTAGTGCATTACTGTCATCAGCGTTGGCTGAATATGAGCAGATTTCTATCATTTTGGCTTCTAAGCTCACGATTGCTCACACACTCCAGGACGTGTTCTGGTATGTAGATTTAAAACTGAGCAGCCAAAGTCAGTTCTGCTTTAGGATGCATCTGATCTTTTACCTTACTCAAAAGAGACAAAGGAATACATGTGGCATCACCGGTTGCCATGGTGACACTAGTGAATTAAGGAGTGTTTGCTGAGTTTCTAAACCAGCAGCTGCTGTTTGCAGTGTATCCCTCTACTTCTTGCGCTGGCACTGAAGTGTCACCCCTCCCCTCTTCCTTCTGCTCAGTATATTTCCTTTACTCCTGTACAAAAAGCTTCCTCGCCCCTCCATACACAGACTACATACGTGTGGCGAAGCCGGCTGATTTCCATGGCAAACGTGTTCAGCGCTGATTGCTTTGGACAAGCAGCCGTGCGCAGGTCGTGAAACAATGAGTAGCATTGTGTTCACCCGCTCGCCACCCTGTAGACTTTGCTCACTCTCGCAGTTTTTAAGCCCATTTTTTGTCAGCCCAGCTCAGCTGTCCTCAGACAGAATGGATGTTGAACATAGCGGTCGATATTTTGAGACAATAGATAATTGTTGGACCAGTGTTGGGGATAAAAGTGAAGAGAAAACTCCTGTATGGTATATATATATAAAAAAAAAAGATGGCCATCAGAGATATGAACAGCCGAATGTTATCAAGCTTGTTAGCTATGGAAAGGTGGCAACAGCTGTACTTTACAGTCATCAGCCATCAATAGCCAAACAGATTTCTGCTTCCCTGCTGATGATGATTGCAGCCATTCTCCCCGGCTGTCTACACATGTTTACAATTACCCAGCAACAACGGGAATACATTTCTTAAATTCGGTGTTTGGAGAACGTCGGTGTCGATGGTAAGCTCAAAAGTAATTAGGTAGATTTATTTGCACTCTTCATTTCCATCTCTGTTGGCTCATTAAAACAATGTAATTTCATCAAAGGTAATGCTGCGCTGGAAAAAACACAATGTGTAAGCTATAGATCAGGAGTGTCTCACACTGACTACAATTGGTCCGAGTGGATCATTGATTAGGTTGTTCTATTGTTATTGAAAGTATGTACTGCAAGAGAAGAAAATGCACAGATGCTTGCCAAGGCAGCAAAGGGACTCATTTTTACAGACATCACAAACATTGGTCTTCGCGTAGGTGGCAAAAACCTTTCACACACACACAAACACACAGGGTGCTCTTTGATCCAACTGTAAAAGGAGCAGTCTTTTAACCCACACACGCTCCCACTTCATCTAACCTTTTGGTCTGACCTGACGGTGGTGGCGGCATTCACTGAACAACACAAAAGAATCTTCTATAGTGTCACCCTTACTGATCCCGGACCTGTGTATGTACACAGCGTGTGTGAGCTGTGAGCGATACGTGTGCATGTGTCACATTCTATGTCCTATATGCTTAAATATATGTGCTTTCATCTTAAGCATTGTCCTTTTGCGTACATTCTTCCCCTGCACTGGAGCCATTGAGGGGGTCACAGAAGTCACTAATGGAACGCCTAGTCAGCTAATAATTCTGACAACAACTCTGTTAACATTAGCTCTGTTAACATCAGGACCCTACAGCACACATAGATGGCAGCCATTAAGTGTTGGTTTACTCTAGTGCAGACTAAATCAAATTCTCTTTGCTTTCGCTTGTTTAGATACTTGAGAAAAAAGGGTTAGGACAGTATTTATTACTTTAAGTTAAACTCGAGTTTTACCGCATTATCTTCTGTGTAAATTGAGTAGATTTAAGATTTCATTTTAAAGGAATAGTTTGACATTTCTGAAACTGTGCTTTCTTGATGAGAATATTGATCACTCTCATGTGTCTGTTACATATGAAACTACAGTCCAGCAACTGGTTAGTTTAGCTTAGGAAGACTGGAAAACCATTTAAAGCTCTCTAATTAGTGTGTCATGTTTCAATTGTTAGTCGGTACAGAAATGTTATGCAGGTTGTTTCTTGTGTGTGTGGCAGAATGTTTCTTGGCTAGGCACTGTGACGTCCTGGTATCTTTGTGTGTTGGCAACAAGACTTTAGTTACTGATACTGGGTTTTATGCCTGTGATGTTTTTAACTTAACAAAAAGTGGCAGTTCCTCAAACAGGCCACTAGAGGCTGGCTGCAGACTGACTCGATCTCCATAAGCCCCCATGTTAAAATGTCCAACTTCACAGCAAAAATAAACATTTACAGCCTGTACAAAACATGGTTTTGGTCTCTATAGCTAATTTCCCTGTTCATGACAACTGTACTAACTTACCATTGCAAATGATATCATTGTTATTATGAATTAACAGCATGGCTGCTTTGATTGACAGGTGGGTGCCATTACAGAGGGCAGGGATCGGTCCACCTCAGGTCCGCCCTCACCCTTCATCTTTGTCCATTTTTAAATTAGCTGGGAGGCGGCAGAGGCAGGACTGCCAAGATGGCAGGCCACCACACTTTGAGCTCTGCAAAAACCTAGGGGTGAAGTCCGGGAACAATGTCCATGTTTTATACTGGCTACAGAAAAAAACACACATATCAGTTTGCAGACAAATTAGCTGATTACATAGTTAGGTAACAAACACTGAACAGCTTAAAAATTGTTCCTGTAAACTAAAGTGACCATCATACATTTGTTAATTTTGTGTTTTTTCGGCTTGAGTGCTAAAGATGCATTTGTGATTTTCCTCTTTTCAGAAATAAAGAAATGGTAACAATACATTTCAAAATCAGTTTAATGATGCTTTGACCACCAAAATGCACTTAAGCCTCCCTACCTGAAACTTTTACTTACAGGATAAAGAACAGGCATCCTGAAGCCAAAAAGTGAAACAAAACAATAAATAAACAAATAAAAGCATCTCAACACAGCGCTTGTCTCACAGTGCCTTCATTTTCATACTTAAATCACAGTAAATGTGGCTGGTTGGATCTCGCTAAGTGTTTACCACTGTTGAGGAATGTACAAGCACTTTTTTTTTTCTTGCTCAGGCAAAATAATGAGGCAACTGGAATGTACGCCACCGCTCTGCAATGTTTAGTAACGTTAACTTATTATAAAATTCATATCTTCATCTCCAGATGGGTGCAGCCTCAGTGGAAATATTGCTAACAAGCTAAACTAATAAGCAGATTCCAAGCCCTCGCTGCAGCATATTGAGCAGATAGCTTTTCACAGGATGAAAGCGTTAAACTTTGACTTGGTCTACATAGTGCCCAGAGTGTATGCATTTCCATAAGAAAGTGCAACACAGCAGAAAAGTGTGAGTTTTTTAATACAGTGTTTGAAGGAAGAAGAAAAAAAGTTCCGTTCAGAAGACGAACCTGTATGCATCGTGTCAGGAACACACAAACACATACAGTCTGCTATCTATGCGTGGACATATGTTAATATATGTGAATGTGTGTGTGTGTGTATGTGTGTGCCTGTTTGTATGCAGTATGTGTGTTTGCATGCATACCATCTTAAATAAGTCCTCAATGTCTCTGTTTGGCCAGAAAAGAAAGGTACTGCCATTGGCATTATTTGATGTAAAGCAGTGTGTGTGTGTGTGTGTGTGTGTGTGTGTGTGTGTGTGTGTGTGTGTGTGTGTGTGTTTTGTCTGTAGATATTTCTGGTGCACTATGCGGAGGCCTTCAGCGTGTCAAGCAACCTGTCAGACTTGGAGGAGGATTATTATCTCCCTCTGTAAGCTCTATTTCCACCGGCTTCAAACTCTGCTCTACTATGACAAGAGTGTGTGAGAGAGCGAGAGAGCAAGACAGAGGGAAAAAAAACACAAAGGGAGAATTAGGCAGATAGTAAAAGGTGCGTGTGGAACTAACAAAAGCTACATATGCCCACATCAAATAAATGTTTCTACTGCTTTTGTTGTCGTGACATTTGTTAGAAACGGAAAGACAGGGATGGATTATCTAACAAGTAGACTTCAGGACTTGTCAAAACATTTTAAAAAGAGCAACTGAATGGTACAGGTATGGAAAAAAAACAAAAGTTATACAGAAGATAAGGTATAAAAAAGGAGAGAGAGAGAGTCTTCCGACTTCCGACTCTCTCTTAACGCTTCCCTCACCAGGGACATGGTGAAAAACTACAGTACATTATGTGACAAATCCATTTCCATAAATCAACTTAAAACGAACTACCAAACTTTATTTTTCAAATATGTGTGGTAAAAAGATGCAGTTGTATTGAGTGATAGAATAAAGGATGGACGTTGTATCCGTGACGTCACCCACAGGTTTTTCTAAAGAGCCGTTTTGAAGCTCAGTGTGGCGGCTTTGGCCGCTGCCATGCCGGCAGTCCTGCCTCTTCCGTCTCCTGGCTAATCGGCAAATCAGTGGACCGGAGACGCCTGGGTGCTCGAACAAGACACATGTAACGGCACCCACTCTTCAATCAAAATTGCCATGCTGCAAATTCTGCATAACCTTCACCTTCAGTACAGTACAGTCATGAAGAGGAAATTAGCTGTACAGACCAAAACAGTTTTTTGTACCAGGCTGTAAACATGTTTATTTCTGATGAGAAGCTGAACATTTTAACGTGGGGGCTTATGGAGACTGACTTGTTCTGTAATATGCCACAAGTGACCAATTTTTGTTCACATCAAACCAGTATGTTACTGCAAAGGGTTAGATAACATCAACACAAGCCTGGCTCACTTTGACTTGACTGATCCTGGTTCAGTTCAGCCGAGCACTTTGAGAAAACTAAACCTCGCGCACTGAGAACATTTTGAGCAGTCAAACAGACCAAAACCTTTGGCATTATGTGGCTTCTGGTGCAAACACACCGAGCCTGCAGATAGACACACATTCATGCATTTACAGTACAGTACACAAGCACCTGAATATACAGTATGTATGCAAAATGCATCTCTCTCTCTCTCTCTCTCTCTCTCTCTCTCTCTCTCTCTGTCACACACACACACACACACACACACGCACAGACACACACAAATACCCGCACATGGGTCTCCCTACAAACATCCTAAGCCAAACAGCAAACACAGCTTGTGCCACTCTATGTCAGCCTGCCAGTCTTGTACTCCCTGTGCAAACCCAACCTGTTACTAATGAGACTAGCACAAATAGCCAGGCATCTGACACTAAGTGTGCTGTGTGTGTGCTAAAAATGTGTGCATAAACCGTTCATCAAGGTAATAAATGTTTGTTTAGGTTGACTGAGCGGTAATTAGAATACAGATTTTGCGTTATGGTGATGGTAAGCCTGTGTGTGATTGTCTCGCTGTCATTTACAATGGACATCTACAGAATCGTGGAAGGTATGAAGAATGGGAGAGCGAAACGAACGAAAGAGAGAAAGGAAGCAAGAAAGTAAAGAAAGAGAAAGAAAAGAAAAAAAGTGAAAGAAAGAACTCTTTCTTGTCTTCTCTTTTGCAGGACAGGATTGGACACGCCATGCCTAAAAAGCCTAAACTTCAGATTTAACCAAACAGAAAAAAGCTTATTGCTTGAATCAGTGACTACCAAGAATTCTATCCGCTTATGGCAGACACCAAACATAACCTCTACTCACACACACACACACACACACACACACACACACACTCACACATTTGTTATAACCAATGGGCCAACTATCAAAGATTTATTCCAAACTTGTATTTAGATTTTTCTTCCCTTCGAGCAGCACAAAAAAATAAATGATTGAGGAAATGTGAATTAATACAAATTAAAAATTAAAGGCAGAGTGAATGATAGTGTTTAAATGGCTGAAACGCACTCCAATATTATGGCTCCAAATGGTTCCGCCATGCCCTCCTAGCAGGGCATCTTCTAATTTGCCAGGCTGACCAGGACATAACACTTAGATTTTCATCTTTTCTTCTTTTGTCTTCATCTGAAAAGTAGACGAGTGCTTCTCCCAGTGAGCCTGTTTAAAGGTCCTTGTTGTGTGGTGCCTGGTGAGGCTTAGACTTAACTCGAGACCAACAGCTTCCACACCTTTTCTGCCTGGTAAATGTCAGACAGATGAAAGGGAAAGAAAGGGCTTGTAAGGGCTCTCTGGAGATGCTCTGGCCGGCTAAAATCTCCTTTAAATCACATTTACAGACAAACCTTTGCACGATGCTTTCAGGCTGCAGAATATATATGGTTGTGCTCTGTGCCCACCCAAGTTTAAACCTCTCGTTACATCACGCAATGGTTGGTAGACAATTGTTTTTAACTCGAACATCGCTGGTATTATACCGTCTTGTTTTTTTTTTTGGAGACAGAAATGACCATATATGGAACCATCATTTTACCATAAGATACAATATAATCAAACTTTGTTGCAGCCAGTGGAGTTGCCTCCTGCTTGCCATTAGAAAGAATGGCTTCACTGGCTTCACTTCACAGACCCGGAAGCTTTGTCCACTAATTATAAACTGTCAGTGTACTCACTGCATTGGCACCATACAAAAACACAGTAAACAAAGGGTAGTACTGCTTTCATACAAAAAGGTATTAATAAAAACAAGTGTCGCATCTGAAAAGGTTTCAGCCAAGTCTGATTGTCACTGTCATGCAGTGCTACTTATGAGTGTCAGAGCTGTGTTTTTCAGCAGGTGTGTTGGACCAGACTCAGACTGCTCACGCCATTCTTGTTGCAAAATTTCCATAATGAGAGTTACCACACAGAACATTTATGTCCATTCACTTCCTGTCATAGTGCAGCAGCTGGGTGAATATGCATAAAATCACGAGGATAATTATGGTGGTGCATGCGTACGTTTAAATGTGCCTGCATTTGTGTGATTATACAATAGTGTGTGTTTGTTTGGGGGTGTTTTTATATACACACAGACACCACTGTTTAAAAGTTTGGAATTGCCTGCCACAAAAGCTTGGCTGAGAGGACTACTCTATATTTTTCTTTTATGCTTTCAGGTGGCAGAAAGTCCCTCTGTGCAAATAGATGTGTTTTATATAAAAGTAATGTTTATGTACATGTAGCAAATAAGAACAGGAGAAATCACCAGTCACTGGTAAAAGAATCTTTTCGGTGCCAAGTGTACAATCATTTGTACACGCTGGAATGAACAGATGTTACTTTAGCAAACATATTCTTAAAAATACTTAAAAACTTAAAAAATAGTAGGTTAGTTTAGGGTTTGTACTTTTGGAATTGGGTGACAAAATATCGAAACAAAAACAAATGAAAATAGCATAGACTGTCAAATCACAGTTTAAACCTGTTCAATCTCAACACCACGTGGATTTCAGAGGGCCTAAGTAAAGGTTCCCCGAAGATTTACTTGGGTTGCTTTTGCGACAACAGACATTTTAACCCTCATGCGTCACTGTGGACATTTTTTTTTATCTGGCTATTATTTTGGCTGTGTTAGTGCATATGGTACATTTCCTTAACAAAGTCTCTCTTGACACATTTTGGAATTCAGATTTGAATATTTCTAATAGATCAATAGAATAATGTGAAAAAAAAATGTACCTGTAGTCATTAAGGACAAAAATGTCCACTTCCTGCTATAAAAATGTTACAAATTAATATATATTTCTTTCTACATTCATCTCTTGAACAACTTCAGCAAGAGATTTATGTAGACAAAAGAAGAAAAAATGTTACTTTTTGTTTTTTTGGAAATGGACATTTGTATTCTTAATGACTTAAGAGGGTAGTAAATTAAACTGAGGCATGAGGGTTAATCATTGAATTATTCTTTTTGGGGGGTCAAAACCATTTCAAACATAAACATACAAACATTTGGTGTTTGAATCATACTGTCTATCTGTTAAAATAGTCATTATTGAAGTAAAGAAGAAAAAACATCAGTATAGCAGGTGATTCCAAACTTTTGAACAGTAGTGTAGGTGTGTGTCACAAAGTTGGTCCAAGTCAACTACACTGGGTTTGTGTGAATACATTTTTGTGTGTTTTGTGTGCAAATTTGGGTGCCTGTGAAAGCCTTTAATGAAGTCTTTATAAGCGCGCGTGTATGCTTGCCAGAGTGTGTGTTTGTGTAAATGTTGTACCCTCTCCTCCAGTTGTGCCAGCTGCTCCTTGTAGAAGGCATCCAACGCTTTCAGCTGTGAATCTTTCTTTTGTAGCTGCTGAGCCTGCAAGAGGGCACACACACACACACAGAGAGGAGGGGATTAAATGTTACGCTGTGTTCTCGCACTAAAAGTAGGAGTCTGGTGAAGTTGTACTGCTGGATTTCGGTTTTGTTTTCTTTAATTATTTGTAATTAGGTCCATTAAAATTTCATTGCTGATATTCTGTTCTAGTTCTAAAATATCATACAATACAACAGTAGGTGCAAACAAAGTTTGGAAGTCACAGTAAACTCGAGCTGCGGAAGTGTGACTAAACATAGAAACATGAGGTTCTTCCAGATGATGTAATCATTCTATAGTTATGTTATGATGAAGATATCTAATGTTATGATGTTTCAACCTGTTATTTCAGCTTCACTTCTGAGAAATCATGTTTGACAGTCAGTCTGGCAGACAACTATAAATACTATAATACCCACGGGCCTCCGCCACTGTTGGATCCTGAAGAAGTTGGATCCTCATTGAATTTGTGACAAAACACGTTGTGGTTATACAAATCAATCCAAAATTGACCCAGAATCCAAAAGTGGCCTGATTTAATTTGTGGTTAAGTGATCAGTTTTTTTCAACAAAGCGACCTTTAGCATTCACTGAATTGAACTGAATTTTAAGCACTGTGATGGGATGTTTCTTGCCAAGATGGATTGTAGACACATGCCTTTGAAAAACAGATTTTTTTTAACACAGTTAGAGTCAAAAGTTTCATGTCTATTGTCTATCAGTCACTGGTTGAACTCAAAAAGTTTGGGAACTGCCACAGTACTGTATATGACATATGTATGTAACAGATATATGACAAATATATGAGCAAATATATTCTTGGAGTCTTTCTGTGTGGGGTTTCTCCGGTTTCCTCCTGCAGTCCAAAGACGGATTCCTATGTATCAGAGACACATCGTCATTGATGTACATACACACAATACAATACATATACATATACAGTACATGTATACAGACCACTTGGTACAGATCAGTTTAGATAACTAAACCTAAGACTTTAGGAGTTAGTCCAATGGTTGCTGTCATCACATTTTTTTTAAAAGGGGCCTGGTGATGCCTGCGTATTCATATACATAATAGCATGATACCCAAACAAGTGGGCCAACCCACACACACATACTTTTGATCATGCTGCGTAAACTGCAATAGTAAGACAGTCAGACAATATAACAAAACCACAACCCTCAAATTACACCTCTTTGAAAATCCATTTCCATTTCCACCTGTCTCTCTCTATTCACCCACCCGTCTACCTGTCTATCTCCGTCATCTATTGTTCCCGTGTTTGCGCTGGAACACAAAGTCATACCACACGCCATCTCTCCACAGATCATGTTATTTTCAAGTAGTTATGAAGCACTGAAGGTAAAAAAAACATGCACACGCACGGGAGTGAGAAAGCATGCTGACAAACCGGCTCATACGGTGCATGCACATGCAAATACACTCTTCATTGACTGAATGACATGAAACAATAGAAACAGCATCTGTGAGAGAGCTACAGAGGAGAAACAAGTGGAAAAGAGGAGAGAGGAGGAGGTGCAGAAAGGATAGAAGAGAAACAGACGTGGGATCATGGATAGATTCAGAAATTGAATTGGTCTATCTATCCTCAAAAAAACTATATGAACTTATTACTGACTGAGCTAACAATCTTGCTAACGGACAGTTAGCTCAGTAAGCTCCCAAGCTTTGAGGGTTTTTTCCTCTTTTCAATGACTTTTTTAAAAATTAAATTAAATTATTACAGCCCCTAGAACAAAACGGCTGGGAAGAATTAACAGCACAGAGAGTAACAGAAAAAAAACTTGAACGGTGTGACTGACTACTGCTGGTATGCTCTCAGCTGGCTAGCGTGTTAGCAGATAGGTCACCCACTAGTCCTGCATGTCACAAAGCTGGCAGTTTAAATTTGTGCCAGTGTTTAAAATGATGTGTTTGAGGTGCAGTTTGATTTACAAAAATGTGATAAGAAGAGCGACTGATGGAGGGATATTGAATGGGTAAACACGGGAGGAAACAAATGGAACTATTTGAGTGGACAAACGGAAAAAAGCCTGAAACCAAAAGAGGAGTGGACAGGAGAAAATAAATGTGAAGAGGAAGGAAGGGAGCAGTGTGTTCTCCAGACACATTTTATGTCTTCAAGGATTTAATTTTAATAGAAAAAAATTAGAGTTAGAATTAGATTTGCCTTCTTTTTTTTTTTAAGTGACCCTCAACAAGAGGACTGCAATCAAATAAAACATTTGTGGGGGGTAGAAAGCAGTGGGATGGATGGATTGGACAAAAGAGCAGGAGTTTGAAGGTTATGTTGAAGCTTACCATCACTTTTATCTCATCTGGAGACTAGAGGGGGTTGGGAAATACAAAGCAGAAACAGAAAGAGAAGAATAGGTAGAGAAACGAGGCAGGGTAGGAGAGGGAAGACCAAGGAGGAGGGAGAGAGAAGCACAAACAGTAAGAAAACACAGCACAACAACAGACACAGTGTTAGGACAACAGACACAGTGTTAGGGCTGTTAAATGATAATTCATTTAAATGCAGTAGAAAAATCAAGAAGTCCTGCAATCATTTACAATTATTCACATTTTTAGATAAAAACAATCCATACCTACAACAATAATGACCCTGTTTCTTGCTTTTTATTTTTGAGATGAGCAAAATGAGAGACCACTTTCCAGGCGGATTATGCGGAAATTATGTTGTAATGCAAACTTATTTCATTTTATTCCAGGCTGCAGCCACACACCCAGCGGCAGAACACATTTACATATTCATGATGTTTGGCCAAGTTTTTCTAACCTTGCAGAAATGGTGTTTCAATTCGAGCAATGATCTAAAAGTTTCCAAAGATACCAAACATGCCATGCCGCATTTTGAGGGAGCGTGTATGAAATATTTTCTTTTTAATGCAGTGGCGCAGCCGTAACAAACATGGCATGTTCAGTTTGGATATTCCCCTCAGTTTCAGCAGCATATAGCTTTAATAAAGCGCTGGAAAGAGTAAATAATGAATATGTATTTGATAATATTATAGAGTCAAATATGGTAAGTATGGTAGAAGTGTTGTACAGTATTGTATAGAATGTTAAAGATCCCCCGTAGACAGGAATATACTGTGCTCTGAATAATAACAAGCATCTGATGTGAGTTTTTTTCCCCAACGAAAAGAGTTAAATTACCTTTTAAAATTCTTGGAATTACAGCTTCTCCCTTTCCCTTGTTGAAAAATTTAGAATCTATGAATATGCAAATATTTTTCATTTCAAAAGTTGAACTGCTGAATAAGACGCCTCCTACTTCACTGAAAAGTCCATTCTCCCGTGTATGTGCCCAGGAGGCTCCACATCCACATTACACTTGTGTAAATTGCATATACTGGACCAAGATTGGCTTCCAAACTAGTTGCGATATCACAAATCCTGCCCATACGTACACGTCTTAACCTTTTCCTCCTTCAGCAGATGAATATGAAAACAGCCTTCAACTGTCAAACTCTGGATCTGCGCAGTGAAGCTCCAACATACTAATGAAGTAATCAAAACACATTTTTGACGGTTTGTCGGTCAGCTGAATGACCCCATGGCCGCACATCGGGTTCCAAACCAAAGGTTGAATCCCCTTAAAACCAGCCAAAGACACGCATCCGTCAAATATGAATTTACCAGCACAACACTTTATTCGACAACACAACACAAACAGCTGGATTGATTGCTTTCATTTGCTTCATTTCAAATGCGATAAAGGCTACAGGTCAGAGGTTTTCTAAGTGGCAGGAGGGCCTCGTCATGGGGGTAAAGCAGATCACATAGAGCAAACTAGATGTGTGTGATTTGATTAAAGAGAGTGGATTTGGGGGATTTTACTGTTTTTCCCTATTTCCTAAAGTCAGAAACTGATAAAAACCCCAGGACAGACCTTTTTTTGTGCAATGGTGTGGTGTGAAGTTATGGCAAACAGCAATAACAGGCCATCTTGGCTCAATTGTTGAGTGTCTATGGGATCAAATAACATAATCATGATCCCAGAGGCATCTAGGAATCGAGCGGAACTAAGCAAGTCAACTAAAGGAGGAGTGAGGGGGGCGCTGAAAACTCCTGCTGGCGGTTAATAGACTTTCTGACTCAATCCTCACTGGTCAAGTGTGGCTGTTGATAGACTCTCAGAAACAGCTCATTTGGAATAAGTTGCTAACAGAATAGCATTCACCCTGCATAAACAAGGCTCCTCTTGGTGCTTTGCCAGTAAACTACACAAGCACTTTCGCACCGTCACATTCAGGAGATGATTCCTCAGTCTAGAATCTTGTAACTGCGCCAAATTGTATGGCATCAAAACGTATCAAGGAAAATTTGATTATTATGACACCAGATGGGTGCATTTGTCACACTGTGAGGATTCAACATATAGAGTGAATAAAATGAAATAAAATCACTGAAGATTGGCAGCCTGTCAGTTACTATTTGAACTGCTCTAATGTACTAAATCTTACACATCTGGCACACACGGCAAATTAATGCCAATCATTATTTTTAAAGCACTTTTGTCCCAGATCTCACTAACGGCACCGTGCCCCAGAAACGCAGCATCAGAGAAGAACGGCGAGGTGGGTCTACGCGCACACACGTAGACACGGAGTGAGGAAGATTCATCATAATTATCAGGGCTGCTGAACGCCAAATCAAATCAGAGCCGATCGCCTGTGTTTCATAAACAGACCTTAACTGAGGAGAGACAAAGAGCGAGAGGGTTTCAGATGTGAGATACTTTCACTGTCGGGTGAAAGCTGCAGCTGGTGCATGCTAATGCAGGTAAAGAAAAACTGCTCGTGTGCTAATTTTATATGTTAGACGAGGATCTGTTTGGCGGGGATTAAGCGGAAACAGAATGGATTTAATTAAAAAAAAAAAAAACTCTCTCTCTCTCCTTCCTATCTGTGCCTCTCTGTGTTGTTCCTGTTTTAATTTGCAGTCAGAGAAGAAACTGCAAGTGAATCAGATGACTCCTCCGGTGTCCCTTCCGGGACCTGCGAGTCTATGGTAGATAACAGCCAGCCAGGCGTGACTCCACACACACCACACCAGACACACACACACACACACACACACACACACACACACACACAGGATGGCTAAGGCTTACATGCTCACGTTTGCTTAGTCTCTGCTGGGAGACCTGGCATTGTCTATTTGTGTCTGTCATTCTTTTATTCATGTTCAGGCCCGCATAAGCAATGGCAGAAAAAAACGAATTAAAATATTAAAAAAGCAAGTCCTCTCATTAATTTCATTAATATATAAAACTGCTGGAGCAGAGGGAAGCAACACAGGGTCAATGCGGCGTTATCCTGAGCAGTATGCTGATTAGTCAAATACATGAAGGCAAACGTTCATTGTAGATTCTTTTGTAAGATGATTTCACAGTCAATCATGTCACTGCCCAGGCCAAGGATGAAGCAACCAATGTCATCAGAACTTTACAGAGCTGTAAGGTCCTTCCTAATAATATTAATCTAACCCTTAACTTCTTGAAAACTGCTCTGATATATCAAATGTTTGGTCCTCAAACTCAAACACCACAGTGACTAAATATGCATGCAGCTCTCACTTACACAACCAATGTTGTGCATTGACTGAAAGACCGTTGTATTCCTCCAGTGAACAATGCCAATGCCTTTTGTAAGTTGCTTTAGATAAAATGACTAAATGTAAATGGACTAAATGGTTGGGTGGTATCATATCAGAGGCATGTGCCTTGGGATTGCAATGTCGGTCAGTTGATTGGTCTGTATACCCAACTGGCCCACACTGAAATGTCTGAACAACTGCTGGATGGGTTATTGCTTTTATACAGACATGAATCTCACTGACTTTATTCATCTCTTAACTTTTCCTCTAACACCACCATCAGGTTAAATTTCTACAGCAAGAAGGTTCCTGGTTTGAACCTCAAAACCTCCCTGTGGGTTCTCTGCGGGTACTCCGGGTTCCTCCCACACTCCAAAGACCTGCAACTGGTGACTCTAAATTGCCCGTCAGTGTAGATGTGAGCGTGAATGGTTGTTTGTCTCTAACTGCCCTGTGATGAACTTGCAACATGTCCAGGGTGTACCCTGCCTGTCACTCTAAATCAGCTGGGATTGGCTCCAGCTTCACCGTGAACCTGATGAGGATAAGCAGTTACAGAAAATTGGTGGATGGATGGCTTATGGCCAAATATCTGCAAAACTGCTGACACTGTATTTAGTGCTAGTTAGCTAATGTTAGCACGCAGGTCCTTGACAGTTTTGGATACTTGACGGAGACATTCTCTTGAGGTTGGTGCCAAGAATGTACTGAAGTTCGCTACCTAGTCTGACCTACAGCCAAAAGCATACACTCAAGAGGACTCTCAAGAGTTGAAGAGAAGAAAGTTAATTAAATCATGAAATCTTTGTCATCTGTTCCTCATACAGCAGCTGCATATGTTTCGTAGTGTTAGAGAGAGAAACAGTTTTTACTCCTGAGTTTTAAGAATGACGAACAAGGCTCATAAACATTCCCTCTCAGGATTATCCCCCTTATTATTTCAATCTAACAGTGGTAGAGCAAGAGCAATTTGGCGGCATGTTTAATCAGAAAGTAGTGTAAAATGACAGGGATATCAGGAACAGTGCTTTTAGACATGCATTAAAAATGGCATTGTTGTCTGCCCTCCGAGTTAACATGGATATTATGTCGGGAAAATGCAGCCTTAAAAGCATCGTTAAGATGACAGTAGACAGACTGTGCCAGAATACAAACTTTTTCTGTTTGTATTCACATCCATACTTTGCACCACCTAAGTGGCTGCCTATGTTTGAGGATAAGCTTAGAATGTTTACGTTTATTTACTTTTTGAAATACTTGACAACTGCTGTTTGCCATGATATCAAATTCCATCTTCTCTGGCACTTATAGCTATAAACCTATCCTAAATGACTAAAATAAAATCACACAAGAGATAAGAACTCATCTGATGGAGAAGAAAAGAGAAGAAAAGTGTAAGAGACAAGATGAAGCCCAAATATATAACAAATGTAAACAAAAATAACTTTGGTTATTAGGAAGGTGCATAATTGAATAAGGCAGCTGCTAGCCATGAGCTAAACAGGAGATTAGGTTACTAAGTATTATGGTACATTCTTCCTGCTCCAGGCACATTCTGCATATGAATCAATTCAGTACACAGCTAGAGGTATGAAGCATCTATTTAGAAGCCGCAGACAGAGGGAAGCATGTGTAAATGTGTGAGACAGCGAAAGCAAGCGGGACTAAGTGAGGGAAAGATGAGATGAGAAAATGAGACGGGTAAAGGAGAGACGGATTTACCGTTACCGTTTATGAAACAAACAGAAAAAAAGACAAAAAAAGGAGAGAGAAAATCAAATCAAAGAATTAGTGAAGAAGCGGGAAAAAGAAACGAGAGTCTCTGCTGTGAAAACACTTCTCAGCAAAACTCAAACCTAGCAGGGGGAGGTTTTGGTAGTTCGCAGCATTTTGCTTCACCAGAGCTACTTTTAGCCAACAGGACTAACAGTCTAAACGCTCCAATAGCAGTGCCATGGGTTTAACACACATGCCAAATGGACCAGAGGGGTCTGAGTCATGCAGGCAAACAGCCAAAACAACCAAGTCACCAACTAGAAGACTCTCCTGCCACTGTTGACACCCTGTTAAGACTGTTGATTCAATTTTTGGGACACTATCTTCAGTGTCTAGTATTGGGTATTTTCATAACCATCCAGGAGGTCAGTTTTTCTCAACGTCAGGATGAATCTCAGCTATGTATACAAGTAGATTCTCACTCCAACACCAGCTTCTTTAACACCCCGTATTGAGACATGTTATCAAAATAATCAGAAAGAAGTCAGTGAGAAGTGCCATACTGTTTCAATGCTGCTTTGGCCATTCCTTGTTTCATCTTTGCCAGTTGGCTGCAGCTGTCTGTCTACATGTCCCACTGCCAGTTGTATCTTGGCATGGAGCAAGAAAACCACACTTTAGATGTTGGTGCCGGTCCGCTTCCAAGAGAGCTGTGATGTGGTTCATTAGTGGTAAGAAGACAACCCGCGCTGACCGCAGGATTAAGTGAAAAAGATTTGTTGCACTTTTGGGAATTCAAAAGCTAAACAAATTTGCAGATGTAGCCCATCCTGGTCATGTGGGAATGTCATCTGCTCCCCGTGTTTCTACAGGCTCGAGACTCCAGTTGGAGTCTCAATTAATGTTTCTATCCAACAATTTTGTGATCCCTCTGCTGAGCGGACCACCTGAGAGGATACATAGAGGCTTTGATTATAGTTAAGGGCAGCATAACCTACTTGCCAAGCCAGATTAATAAACATTGTTTTTCCTCTGATTGCTGTGTGTAGTACTGATAAAACAGGGTGGCAGGTCATGACGGCCTCTCTCTAACCCTCTCGTATGCTTTTACCTCTCTGTAGCATCTTCTAGGCCGTCACCTGTTTGGCTGTACCTTGAGAGGGTGGAGCTATAAATAGGGCGGCCATCTTAGAGGCTGTCTGTCTCTCTTGATTTTTAAAAAAAAAAAATTTAATGTTGGGCCACTGGTCAGTGTGGTACAGTTGTTGGTGTGATAATGTCTGCTGTAGAGGAAAGAGTCCAAGTTAAGATCGCCTTGACGCCTTCACTAAGGATTATTTGATAAAAGTAGCAGAGCATTATGACACTGAAATCCCTAGTCAGGGGCATAAGGACTGCATTTTTGGGGTAATCAAGGAAGGGTTGGTTCAGTTTAGGGTTTTGCGTTTTTTTGAGTTGGACTTGGCCTCTGGAACGAGAGTGTACAATTGACAGGCTAAAATTGGAACACTACAAGCTGGAGTTGATCACTGAGGGTAAGATCCTTGATCGCTCGACTACTTCTTTCACCAGAGAAGTTCATTAGAAATCCAGGTATTGAAAAAAACATAGTAACCCCAGTAACAGTCAAATCAAACCAAAGCTACAAATATTAAACATCAAACCGTGCACTGTTCAAACTCACTTAAAGTAGAACCTGTTATTTTACAGTGCTACATCTCTCCTCTATGACAGCCATAGCGTACTTCAGGTTTTGAGGCTAAGCTGTGGGGACAACAGATGGTGGCTGGCTGAGCTGTTAGTCAGTGTGTCTGTCTGCTAGACATCAGAGTGATATCAGTTATGGAGGGCCAACTCCCTGATCCAGTACAGAAGGAACACATGAAGAGAGCATCTGAGGGCAGCGCACCAATGTTAACAGTCCAACATCA
Organism: Nibea albiflora; assembly: GCA_014281875.1. Lineage (NCBI taxonomy): Eukaryota > Metazoa > Chordata > Actinopteri > Sciaenidae > Nibea > Nibea albiflora. Next base: position 19,938,052 of record CM024793.1, on the reverse strand, counting down.
ACACATGGGCATGAAACACTGGTGTTTGGGCTCGCACTGCCTGGGACAGACACGTATAAATATACACTCACGCATCACACTCTTCCCCTGTGGGCAGTGTGTGTGCTGTGTTGCCATCTGATAGCAGCAGCAGTCTGTTCTCCCATTCCCCTTTTCTCCCCCTCTCTTTATTTACTCCGCTGCGTTTATTTAACACATAGCTCCCAGCGAGGCAATAAATTAGCACTCAATAATAATCTGACTGATAATTACAGCCAGGCAGCTACGCAGAAGAAGGAGTGGGACAATATGGGCCACTGGCCCGTCTCCTCCTTCTCCTCCTCCTCCACCACCCCACCTCATCCTCTTTCCTGCTCATCCTCTTCTCTATCTATAGGAGAACTCCTTGTACCCTGACTCCCCCATCTTTCGCGTGACACTTCCTCCTCTTTAATGTTTTCGTGCAGTATTTTCTACATATTTAAGAGATGTAGTCTAAGGGAGTAATTGTTCTCAGCATGAACAGTATGTAATTTGTTTAATTGTTTTTGCTTCTTTTTCACTGTACCACTGTGCATATTATAATTATTATTATGTATATATATATATTTTTTCGTTTAGACTGCCACCTGCATGATTATGATCATGATCTCATCCACAGACCATCAGGTAATGTCAAGAGGAGTCATTCATTTTGTGATCACACCAGTGACGCCTGTCAACATGTTGATGTTGTGACCAGTGATCCAGTGTGTCAAATTTAGGGAGGTAATTACAGAATACTGCAGACATGTAATATAATATGCATAACTATGTTTTCATCACTGAATAATCACCTGAAAAGAAGAATCATTATGTTTTTGTTACGTTAAAATGACCCTTTTCTATCGACAGATGCTGCAGGTCCTCTCTCACAGAGTCCACCGTGTTGAACTGCCATGTTTCTACCGTAGCCCAGAACGAACAAACAAAGCACTCGCCACAGGTCTTTCTGTGTTCTGTACCTTTACTTTCAGGCTCAGAACGAAAGGGTAGAACAAGGTGGTTGCAATATGCAACTTCCATGCAAGATGCCACTCCAATCCTACACACCGGTCCTTTGACTTGTCCCAGTTAGGATTGTGTGTGGTTAAATTTGAATTGCTAATCCAAACCCACGACTGACTGAAATTTGAAACACACTAAAAACACATTTTTGTGACTCACCAAAATGAGACATCTGATGAAAAACTGTATCGCGTTACGTTAAAAAAAAAATCCTCAGAAAGCCAGCCAATAAGCCATGACAGTGTGACAGTGAGTCAGCACCCACAGCAGCCAGCAAACCCAGGATCCTAAAACGGAAGCAGCTGAATGGAATTCAGCCATAATTAATTTCATTTCTTAGAGAACTTTTTTTCTGCTGTGACATGTCAAAATGTCTTCACAAATCAGCTTTAATAAAGTGTGATTTTACACAATAGATTTGACAGGATTTGATATTTTTACTTGCTTGTGAATTCATGGTTTGATGTTCGCTCCCAAAATAAGACACAACCTCATTTGTAGCAACACTTTGTTTTTAGCTAGCAGATGTACTGCAAACGGTTGATCCCAAAAGTTTCCAGTTTTAAAGTGCGGAACACTGCAGGTAAGCGACAACGCATAAAAGCTCCATTATATCACTAAACCCGGCTGTAAATCTCACACTCCGCATTCCAGCTTTACTGTCTTCTTGTCTGTTCATGATTGATGTTTTGGATCAGGCCAAGATGGTGTTAGTTTGGGGGAGAGTTGCAATGGATACTTAGATAATCATTAGTGTCAGGGAGGATTAGGGACTTAGGGAACAGATCAAAATGTTTAGACATGGAAGTGTTGAGAATATTGATTTTGCAATAATAAAATGTGCGGCCCATTCCAGTGGGGAACACTGTGACATCTTTAAATTCTCCTGGCTGCATTACATTATTACACTTTTAAAACTACCTCCAGCATAATGACACAGTATTACCCATTAACTGCCTCAGTGAGCTATATCCTTTATGTGAAAACGGGACTTTTTGTCAATTACAGACCACTGTAATTTTGCCAGAGATGAGCTGATTTTGTAGCAACAACGTTGTCCAATAAGTGCAGATAAAATGTCTCTACTCTGACGTCCTCTCTTTTCTCAGCATGTTCTGTTTTTGGGGGGAGGGGTTTTACCGTGATTTACCGGACTTCCCGTCCGTCTGCCTGCTTACTCTGCTCATCTTACCTGACTATCTGACAGTGCAGCGAGGGAAGCTGGCTTTTGAGCACACAGTCGGCCTAATAGCTTTACATGCAGAACCATGTCAGTTCCTGCAGATTACAATTACTGATACAACCGCAGGCTTATCTGTACCGCACCTTCACTCACCTCTTTCCCTCCATTTCCTTCAATGCCACTCCTGCCATCTCCCCATCTCTTTTGCACCCTCATTTCGCAACATTCCCCTTCTCCTTCTTTGCTCCCCTTGCCAGTCTTCCTTACTTTTTAACCCCTCTATTGCGTTACATCTTCTCTTTACCCCTTCCTTGCCTCCTTCTCCTTTGCTGTTCTTCCTCTTTCTTCCCCTTTGTTTTCCCCTTCCCAAATCACCTGGACGAGCTATATGATTAACTGTGTGTGAGTTCATATGTGTATAAATGCATTAGCAGGGCTCAACAATAACTTTAAAAAGTGGTTGTCAGGTGCGGAAGCTGAAAATATGGATGCCATTTTTATTTGCCTACATATGATACATATTGCCAATATATGATACTAGGCATCTATACGTCAGGTTAATATAAATATGTGATATAAAAGAATGTTTTAAAGCTTCACCACCATAACAAACAGATGTATCCTTCAATCTGTATTTGTTCCAGTTTGTTACCAAAAATATTTTCAGTGAACAGAGCACATCATAACATAACTCAATGCAGCCTAATAATGAAAAGCCAATTCGGTCAGACCAAGGTCAAGGTCTCAGGAAATGGTGATCCTGTTACAGGTCGGAGCCGGTTATGATCCTTATTGCTACTCTGTCCTGACTTGTAGGTTGACTCGGGTAAGATTACATTTTCTTGTGTTGGCGGTCGGTTTGCATGTCATCTGTGACAGTTCGACTGTTACTGTACTCTCTAACACAGCAGGTATTGTTGCTAGAATGACCGGGGCAATGATCGCTACTTTGGAATCATTACATTTCTCACAGGTCTTGCATCTCAGGCAGCTAAGGTGACAGCCGGTGGTTTCTTACAATAAGGACCGATTCAGTTGAGCCAGATTCAACCTTGGGAGAAACGCAACCTGACGTCATGACGCAGTGGCCAAATCGGTGATCAAACGGTCAGTCCACCATTCCTCCACTCCTCTACAGTTTGTCTAAAATGTCACTGAAACTAAGCCCTATCAAGGTGGAGTTCAGTAATCTATGATACTCAATCATGTTCTGGCTTTGTTTATTTCATTTACCGACCTTCTACCTCTGTCTGGCAGTCTACACTGCAAAACTGAGACGTCTAGAATGTTCCTTTGGTTTGTGTCTGATGGTTTGAAATGGTGGAGCGATATAGAGAGTACCAGTATAAAGAAAGCTGGTGAATCAACAAAATAGTTATATTCTGATTGTTTCAGAGCAGTTATGGTCGGCACAAATTAACAAATGTATTTACTATTCATTTAAATTAAAGCATATGTGTTTTTATTCATATGGTAATGAGGTGAATAAGGTGCTTGCAGGAGGTAAATTGAATTGAAATGCGAGATAAAACCTCTGCGATAAACAAAGCAACTCCTTTAACCTGTTTTTTTACTCATCTAAATAGCATAACAGCAGTGTATTACCATATGTCTGACTAAATAAGCAGTCAGAGGAGTACATGATAAAACATCAAACTACTCACCAGCTCATATGTACAGCTATAATAAAGCATGCCCCCATCTGCCTCAGTCTGCCTCTCTTCTGTGCATGTGTGCGTGTGTGTGTGTGTGTGTGTGTGTGTGTGTGTGTGTGTGTGTGTGTGTGTGTGTGTGAACACAGCTGTTTCTCTCACACCAGTAACCAAAGTCTGAATGAGTTTCCTGAGTGTGTAAGAGAGAGACAACACTGTCGCTCCATCAGCAGAGAATCTCCAGCTGATTGGGTTTAGGTATAAACAAGAGAGGCAGGTTTGTCCAATCAGAGACAACATCTGGCTCATTCCAGCAGGGCTGCTTGACTAACCGACAGATAGACAAGAGGGATCCCAGTGCTATCCTGCTTTGGAGTGTTGCCGCCTCACAATGCCATCTGGGAATAAAACTGGAGGAATTTCGCTTAACGTTTGGCCCTACGGTCTTTGCTGTAAAATAGTGGTGGTGTTGTGAAGGGGAATGTTCCGGAGGCGTAATGGGTATTCATTTTGGCATGTAGTACTTCAATGACAATTATTTCAATACAGTAAGCAAAGACTGTGTACAGTCCCAAGGGACAGTTATTGTTAGGTTTTGTGAAAATTTAATGTGAAGATGTGTTTTCACCTACAAAAGAATACAATAATATTACTGTATTTGTTGTATAATATACATTACTAACCTTTTAAACCCTGAAAGACCCAAAGTTTCATGAACTTTAAACTCTATAAAGCTGCATGAGACCAAAAACTTTTTCTCCACAGCTACAGTACCTGCAACTCAAAAGTTGGGATATCTTGGACCTCTGCCTTTGTTAGTTGCCTAAATTTATGAGAGTGAAGTGCTTAACTCGATCGCTAACCAGATGAGATGCATCAGGATCTGTCCAAACCGGCTCAGCAGGTGACTGATCCAGGTTTGTTCTGATTGAAAATGTCCTGTTTCGGTTTACAGTTTTTGGGAAGTGTAGAGGCAAACACCCCTGTCAGAAACAATCAGGCCCAATAGAGTTGGAGTTTGATTTGCTGTGATCAGTCGGGAAGGGCTTAATACCCCCATTAACTGATTACATGGGGAAAGCCTGCCCATAAATAGTAGCTTTATGAGGTGCCATGTCTATAGCACCACCTCAAAAGCCTGTGGAAAGTCAAATGAGATTTACACAAGCTCCTGACCTAGAAATCTGTAGGTGTGCAGCATTTCCTACACATGTTACAACAAGAGGGTAACTGTTAGGGTAACTGTGAGACTGGTGTCTAATCCTAGCTTCATTTCTCTATTTTTTATCTTAAAATGGTTCTCATGGACTGAACTGGATAGCAGGAATTTGTTTTGCCCTTCATCTCACATGCATCTGCCGCAGGAGGTACACATCTATTTGAATAAATCCAGTTGTCCATACAGTCTGCCTAATAGCTTCCCTTTTAGGACTTTGAGCACTTCCAAAAGTCAGGTGACCTACACTAAATGCTGCTGCTCTACTAACATGCTGCTCACAACACGTCTAGTGTGTAGACAGGTGTAAATATTACACCACATTGTGGCAACTAGCACAGGAGAATGATCAGATTGGATTTATTTCAATTATTGTTGTGGCCTATTGGGGGATGGATCTCCAGCTTGGGGTGGCCTCTGCAGCCAAATGAATGTAAATGAAACACTGCTGTTTTTCTGAACTTTTCATGACTCACAGAGAGAGTGTTATTAAGCCGGCAATGACAGGTAGTAACTGGAGTGAAAAACTAACAAAGCTGACTGACTTGAAATTTGAAGGAAGCTACATCCTGTGGAACAATGCGCTGATATTTTCGCAATTATTATAAAAGCAGGTCAGACAAAAGAACCCCAACGGCTTTTGGCATGTGACAACTTCCCTGCGGACTAAAATAATTTGAATGTAGCAATTAAAATGTTCCTTGTCACCGGGCCACTCCGCAGCCAATTTTGAAGTTAAAAAAAATAGAAGAGATGAAAGGTCATTGTTCAAAGAAAGATTAGGTAGGTTAGATTAACATGTGCAATAATTTTGTGACTGGCTTCCCAAAAAGAGAATTTCACACTTTTCCTTTTTTTTTCTTTTCTTTTTTTTTACAAAATGTAACTTAATATAGTGCATGATGGACAGAGAGACAAAGCAACAGATAGAATAAGAGATATATAAAGAGAAAGATGCCTCCCCTTTTATGCAATGTCAGTAGAACATGGAGTGGGCATTTGTTGCCATCTAGTGTCACTTTGAGGAACTGTTAATCCAGTGTATTCAACAGATGTGTCATTGCCACAAACCTGTCGTATTTACTGAAACTGAACTGAGCCGTTGTTCTAGTAAATCAACATTTGTCACTTCAGTATGGAGGCAATGCTCTAATTTCAACAACTCTAATTTTAGTGGTCAGGTTAGTGCAAACACAGTTTGCCAGAAAAATTACACTAAAATGTACTGTTTGCTAACAAGTTCATTACATCAAGGTGATGTTAAGTGTGACTGAGTGGCTCTTTACTTCTAATAAGCACAGCCCTAATGATTTTACTGGACTTAGTTGTCTGGTTGGTGTTAAATTAAGGTTTAGGCTTAGGGCTTGTAGCTGTAGGGTGCAGGACACTACCGTGTGTCAATTTTCAGTTTTGTTTCATAAATCTTGGCAACTATAACCAGCTCACGTTTTTTTTTTTCCCTGGCACATTATGCCCTAGTAAGATGCAACAGGTTCACTTGTGTTCTGCAGACATGCTCAGGAAACCATGGATGGCATTTTGTATTAGCTGAAGCTCCATTAGAGCAAGTTAAAGGGCAGCTAATAAAATAGGCTTCCTAATTGTTCTGCAAGAACAGAAAGAGGGAGAGAGAAATCTACCGTATGCTAATGTGACTTATAACCTTTTTTTTTGCCTTCAACAGGCACCAAAAGGCAATTAATACATTATTTTAAAAAAAGAGTAAATCCCTTTTAGCCCTTTAGTTCGACTTCCTTTCTTTCCATTCTCCCGTTCCCCTCTCATTCTGAAATTAATCTGTGGAAGGTTTGCTATTAACAAAGACCATTCACGGAGCGCAGCACAGTGGGTGAGGCCCTTGGCTGAAAGATGAAGAAAGAGCCAGAGGGATAGCAGGATCAGGCAGTTCACAGGAAAGAGGACAAAAGGCGGGAGAAAATGAGTGAGAGTGAAAGGAAGGGAAGAGAAAGCCGCAACTAAAAGGCAGACGCCGCACACGTGTGGCTCTCCCTGACTCTCTCTGACTTGTGACTCAGCGCTGTGCCCACACACATACACAGGAGCAGGGAGCACTTAGTCACCTGCAGCCCCTGTTCCTCACTCAAGGCTAAACTCTGTATCTTATTTGTCTCTTCCTCATCCTACAGTGATTCTTTACAAAGTGACTGATGCACTATCACTCCTATCTGCTCCTCCTCATCCTCATCTGCACCTCCCACTACTCCTCCCCTTTATCACAATTCTGCATGTCACCCTCTGCCACCCATTGCACTCTTCCCTTCTCATAATCACCCTTTTTTTTTGGCCTTTCCAAGCTTGTTTAAGTGTTTAATCATCTGTTAAATCTCAAAACCCATTGGCTAACATCTGACTCTGCAACGACCAATGTATCCAGCAGAAATCCAAGCAAGGACTTTGTCCGCGGTCCCAATAGCAACTTGATACGCCAAACGGTCAAGAAAGACACATTTCTGGTAGTCTCTATAAACAGACATCTGATCAGAGATTTCGACCAATGCATCTTTTTCTCAATGTCCACCATAATTGATCTTTTCTGCCAAACACTCTTTTTCACCCCCACACCATCCTTCCTCTCCTCCTTTCATTCTCTTAATTGTGCAAACTGCTTAGTTGTCCTGTAAGCTTCTTTGAAATCATATTTCCCTCCTTCTCCAACTTTAACAAGAGTCACTCTTTCTCATCCTCTTACTGTTACTCCTCATGATACTCCAGGAAATGTTAAAGACTTAGACAAGACTTTCTTTTTTTTATCCTCTGGTTCATTCCCTGCTCTTCAGCTCAATTCTACAGGAAATGCACGTCATCTTCTCTTTCACTCCTCATTCATTCTCGGCTCCTCGTCATTCTTCATCCTAACCCCTTCACAAAATGTTCAGTCACTTTCTTTTCCATCCGCACATCCTCCTCCCAATTACTTAGTCAATGCTTAATCAGCTGGCACCTCTTTCTCCAGGCAATATTACTTTAAACTTTTCCCTCAAAGGCTGTCAGTTGGTTCTAACCATAGCAGCCCACTAACTCTGTCAAGATACCACCAGCCATGTATTTCGAAAGTACATGTACGCACCATTTCTGCTGGATGTGTGGTGTAAATAGGATTTTTTTTCCAACATCAACTTCATATGTTGGTAATATGACAGACCTACAAACTTTAGATACATACTGCTTTGTAACTGACATGAAAGTGTTGACGTGGACACATTTGTACTGTACACTATATTTTAGCTTTTGTCATCATCCAGTATTTTTTACTCATGGACACGGTGGGTGGACACCTGTTTAGTGTTACATGGGCTTGAAGTATTATTGAAGTCTGTGAAAAGGCAACTCTGAGATTTCTTTCAAAATACATTAAATATGTTGGAGGATAGTTTGTAAAAGTAAAAGACTTTGGCTTTTTCACCAGTTTTCAGTCCAGGATTTTGTGGGCGGTCCTAAAGGGTGGCTCGATGACACGCTGAGGCCACCCTGAGCATACTCATGCAAGAGATGGAGATGAATTCATCTTTGAGTGTTTCAAAGTTAGTCATGCTTGACTGCTCCCATGAGTGGCACCTGGCTTCAGGACATTCAGCGGACACACTCCCACTGTCGAGCTGAGAATTAATTTTCACCTGATTTTGACACCTAATTTCACAAACTGTTTGATATTTTAATTATTCAAATTTGGCTCGGTGGTTAAAGACACTTTCTTCTTTGGTCTGACAAACTCAGAACACCTTAGTTAGTTCACCTTGGTTAGTTCTTAACAGTCAGCTGCCCTTCAAACAGCAAGAGCATTTTAGAAGGCAGTTCATAAAAACAAATTATAACAACATATGCAATGTTTTGGTAATAACAGTATGGGAAAGATAACATGACAATCAGTAATACCATACAAATACTGCATTATGGGAAATGTAGGATACAGCCTTTTTGAAGCTTGGTCCATAACTAGAGACAAGTCAAGATATCTCGCTGTGTAGTCGGGTAATAATGGAGTAATATGTCAATAATTCAACAATACCCTTTCAATTCCATTTCCTCATAATTCTCCCCCATTTGAAACATTTTCCACTTGTTGTTTTGCAGTGCTACTGTCAACATTAAACTAACGCCTTTATTTCTTCACAATGGCAGCGTCCAACACCAATGGTAGCGTCTGTGTAATGGCTATGAATCAGGAATAGAGAATATGAAGACTTGTTTATGCTTAAACTGACTCAACAGCAAACCTAAAAAAGTCAACATAATCCCAGATTTAAAGACGATTAACTGGAGGTTTTGAGAGCCAAGATGACACTCCATTAAGCAACTACTGAACAACACTATGGGGCAACAAACTGTTGAAGCACAAAGGATACAGTCAAGGCTACCCATAAGCCCAAAGGGTTTTATTTTTTAGCCCAGCTCAGGCAGGGTCTCCAAATAAAAAAATGGGTCTCCATTCCCACATTTCAAACAAATGTATTACATAGACAGGCCATAACCCTGGTACTGTCGGTGTGACTGAGCAGTCAAACATCATGCTCTCATCACAGTTGTTACACCACTACACAGGGATCTTGCAGGGGTTCCATATGACAAAAAACTGGAGATGATGGGTGACCATTCTCTCTGATACTACAACAGAGGAAAGAGATCTCATTCGAGTTGGGAATGTGAACAATTCTAAACAATGTATTCATAGCACAAGAAACAGTAATTACACGGAGCCCTCAGATTCAGGAGGTCCAGTCCCGCTCGACTGGCCATTCTGCTCTCGACGTCCCTCCAGCGGCTTTCTATTAGCAGTGTGGGAGTGTGTTGGAGTGGAGATAAGACAGGCACTACAGAATGTCTCAACATGGGGGGAGGCAGCAGTAAGAATCACGTGAAACAAGCGCCGGCTGGTGTGTAAAACAAGCTCTCTGCTTCCTATGAGTAAACCTCCAACCCTGCACCGCTCCTATCTCTAGCTCCAGGAAACTCTCGGGGTGCAATTTACCGCTTGTACTGCACTGATAATACTGTCTCCAGGGTATGAAGGAGAGAGTGATGGGCTGGGATAGAAAAGAGAGAAAGACAGAGGGAGACAGAAGGTGGGGGTAGGTGAGAAGACAGAAGAAGAAAACGAGGGAGAAAGAAAATGGTGAAGAGAGGGGGAGATAGAAAGAGAACAGGAACAAAATCGGTGAAAAGAGGAGCAGGAGGCAGAAGGAGTATCACCACTGAAATTACAAATGCAATTCCAAGACCCAATTTGTGTGCGAAATGCTCCAGCACATGATTAAACCAGAGAAAACCTCACCCGACTGAATCATGACTTGACCCTACACAAACATATCTCCAGCTACTGAGAGGCACCTTAAATTAATCCGCTTTTACAGCTTTATCACTGAACTCACTGCAAGTAGGGGAAAAAAAGTGTGCTGACCAAAACTCTTAACACTACGGTATCACCACGCACAACTACAACAGCTCCGCCAGCAGGTCATCAGTGGATGTTACAATGGAAAGAGGATTTTTCATATCGTCCTGCATTTTTAACCAAAGGACACATCTGAGCGGCTGGCACAGCATGTGTAAACTGACAAGTCAAGGTCAAGTCATTTAGGCATGTTAGCTGTCATCTACAAAACTAGATAGCTGCTTCGCATTAATATTGAAAAGTCAGCATGCGCTTTGTCTGCCAGCATATTTGGTAAAAAATAAGAACAACTCAAACAAAATTGGAGTATTTAAAACTATTATTACTTATATATGTATTACTTATATGTGGATATTCATCAGTCAACAATTTTATGTCTCCTGGTGTGGAATGCCATTTTGGTCAATAAAATAAATAAATGAGGCAATAAATATATAAATGAAATATATATAAATTAAAACATGTTTTTCAGTGGACTGTTTTTATTTATTTCAGGGGACAGAAGTATAAATATTGTCCAAGCATTGACCGAAAGTTTGGTGACTATTCACATCATTGGGGTCTTTATTGTGCAAGCAGCAATGGTGTCACTGGTGTTTTTTGATACTCTCTATGTATTATGCTTCATGTTTCCTGTTGTAGCTAGGGGACTTAATTAATGAGACACACACATAACACATTCCCAGCAACTGCTATGCAGCACTTGTGTTAGTTTCAAAGTTTCAAAGTTTCAAATTCGGGAATTTCAGTACAAACTGCATGCACGTTTGCAAAAAGGGCTTTCAGTAATAATTAAGTTGATCTGCATATTTTCTGACACACTATAGCGGACTGGGAGGGATGCACCGATTGTGCCCCATGCTACTCAGTAACACTGTAGGTGTGTTTCAGTGCTACCAAACACACACTTCTGGAACTTCTGGTGGGATTTAATTAATTTAATGTTGTTTGGTGATTCACTTGTTTTGTTTTACACTAACCAGTAGTTACAGTATATCATGGTGTGTGGACATAATTAGTGTGCATGTACTTTGTGTATTTAAATTCTCTTCTCTACGTATATATTGACAAAAGAAAGACCCATTGTTACTGTGCATGTCCCGACTGCACCCCATGCTTCTGTTATTGAGAATAAATGTGCACACACTGCATTCTGGTGTGACTGGTCCTCTCTGACCTGTGTGTGAGACCGTCCGACCGACAGATGCTACAGGAGCACGTCGGCCTAAAATATTAGGCTGACGATATTATTGAGTACACAATACACAGGTAACGTATATTGTCAGTAATAAATGCATACATTTGGGTGTGTGGGTCAACATAAAAATAATATAAAATAATATATAATTATAAATATAAAATCTATGAAATATAATAAAGATAAAAATCAGTACTAAGAAGTTTGTTATGCTGGCCAGTTCCACGTGCACAGTTACTTCGCTAATTGCTTTGCACAGCTTGCTTCTCTGTTTTTTCTGTTTTTATCATAAAAATATAGCAGTGGCAAAAAAAAAGGTTAAAAGCATGACTATGACGTCAGGGCTGAGTTTGCCCTAAATCAGCCTTGACTCATATGACCCAAGTGACTTTGTGTGGCTGTACTTTAAAAGTGATGTCCTATATTTCAGATATATAAAGTCACAATGTCAGTGTTAAAAGGGTATGAGACAGGAGCAAAGACAATGTGTGTGTGAGTGTGTGTACCAGTTGTTTGGCCTTCTCGGCTTCCTGCCGCCTGTGTTGTCTTTCCCGGCTCATGGCTTTAATCCTCTCCTCCCTCGCTGCCTCGCTCTCTCTCTGTCCCACCTTGGTGAGTTCCTCCTTCAGCGTCGTCTGTTGGCGTTCAAACCTGAAACACACAAACCAAACATGTGAACGCACAGTAAAAATGCTTCCATTCATTGCACACTATCACCGGGTTTCACCATATCACCGGGAGGAGTTTCCAAACTCCTCTTATTGCAGTCAGACAGCTTCAAACATACACAGTACCTCCACAAGGTGGCAGAATTTACCATGCCATCAAACCAGTCAAATATGTGGGATATCTACAGGAAGATGTGCACATGATAATATGATTTCTCCTGTAATGAGAGGAATGACTACTGAGAGTGATATGTGCCTTGGTGATATTTCGATTGTGTATGAAAAGGTATACATCTGTTAGAACTGTCTTAGTATAACAGGTGTTAGAAGTTTCACACATGCATGATGCAGAGGTTGTTAAAAAATATCTCTGCAATGATCACTATGTTGCACTGGGGCATATTGCCCCTCTGTAGTTTTCCTGACTGAATCTTGAACAGAATGCAGGTGCAACACCAGCGCTTCACTGAACTCTTTTTAACCAAGTGAAACAAAACCAGTTTGAAAGAGTTTAGAGCAGACTAGAGCTCCTATTAGCAACACATGCTGCTGGATGTGGCTATTTTGAATATTAACATTTAAACTCATCAATGGTGTGTGTGTGTGTGTGTGTGTGTGTGTGGATGTTTACAAGGCATAAATCAGCTTGATTTATCATCTGCCAATTAGAACCTGTATTACAAACCCACATTTTCTTCAACCCACCTTTTCTGTTCTTCCTTAGCGTAGGAGGCTGGTTTACTGGACTGGGTGCTGGGTTGGGCCCGGTGCTGGGGTCGAGGGCTGCGAGAGGCACCTACACAAAGATGAGAGTAGATATCAAAGTAAACTAAAACTAAAGCAGAAGACAAAGCTTTATGACTCTTAAAATGAGCCCTAATATACTGTAGATATAACTTGTAGTACCGGTGTAATTAAATTTCAAATGTCCTAAGACCTAACACTGTTTTTCCTTCTGAAAATGATGCTTTAAAATTGGGCCATCATATTCATAACACAGAACTGTATTAAAAATTAAAAGCTCCCCAAAATATCAGTGAGCATTCACAGGAAATAATCTAAATCAAAAATGCTGGCTGTAAGGTGCAAGGTGTATGGTGCATGGTACCTGTGTCTTTCTGTGGGCTTGAGGTTGGGGGTGTGCGTTCTGGAGGGATGTTGGCTACTCCTCTCATCCTCTGGAGAACATCTTCTGATAGCTACACACAAAAAGACAAAGACGTCAACACAAATCTGAGAGCCTAACATGGCCCTCAAATGTATTCATTCTTTGCAACATTAACAAAGAGAAGCCTTTCTGAAAGTTTCTAGAAACTTAACAGTTTGTCAGTGTCATGCACACCATGTGCCGTCACCTTTATTCAAGTATCACTTTATCTTTTCTAGGACTTTTCTAGTAACATCGATCTAAGGCAGAACACATAAACCAGCGACGTGTGCCAGAAAATAGTGGGTCACTGCAGCTCTATTTTTTGTGTGTGCGTCCAGAGAAATGGTTAGCTACACCAAAAACCACAGTAGGCAGTACGAGTCACTGACTCACTGTTTCTATGACTCACAACATTTGAATGTGCGGGAAGTTCTGGTTAACAGGATTATCTGTACGCCTTAACATTTTCTTTTTTTTTTAAGACATTAAAAAAATATATATTAATTACTGATATGCATGTAAAGAAACACACTACAAACTTCTAACTTGCTCGGTTTGCATGGGTTTATTTTTTATTTTCCAAAAAATTACTTGACGAGGTCTGAAGATGCCTTCAAATCCAGTTGGAAATTTGAGTTAAATCCAGCTCTCATATATCACAGAAAGTAGAAACTTGCACTGGCAGTCATACATGTGTGTGTGTGTGTGTATGTGTCTGATTTTAACCTTTCGTTTTAAAAGCAACCTATTGTTAAAGACTATAGATAATATCATCTCAAGGTGAAAGTGTCTGTTGAGATATCCACATATCGTGTACGTGTCATACCTGTGGTACATCACATCACTGCTGGGTGTGGTCAGGACTGCTCTACCTGTACCCAACCATTTTATTCTGGTGCATAGTTGCTACATATCAGTTTAAACCATCTTCCATTATGTAAAAAAAAAAAAACTGTGAGGAATTTGGCTGCAAAGAATATGTTAGATAGTCTCTATGGGAAACTGCTGCAATTACATTCTAGTCCATTATGTAATCCACGTGCAAAGACCTTTTGATGGATGTGAGAAAACTTGCTATAATGCAGCAAATGCAGCAAAATAATTATACTGCTGTTACATGGCTGCATAGGGGTATGGATAGAAGGCATCATTAATTATGTAACCCCAGGGCATACAAGCCATAATTACAGTCATTGTTATAATTACATTACAGTTTTTTTTATAAGCTTAAACGTGGAGTAATTTAGTATTTTACGGCAAACATGTCATGATTTGGGTGGGTTGTGTAAAATCCCGACATTTACAACAGCACTTGAAGGCAGCAGAACAGCGAACCAAAGCTCATCCGAAAACTGCCGAGTTTAAGCCAGGGTTATGTTCATACATGCTCTCATACTGAAGCCACAGCATATGAGGCTGTTAGGTTGCTCACGGGAATCTCTCCTTTATTTAGCAATGCATACACAGTGCACCTGACATGTTCCAACAAAATACTAGGAACGTATACGACTGGTTCGACACTTAAATGCTAGCCGAAGTCCTTATCTTTAGCGTTGTTGGTAGCTAGCGAATCGTGAAAATGTGTCATTCCTGATGAATTTAGCTCTGCTAGGTGGATAACGTGCATGCCGAATTTACCCGAGGACCCTGGAGGTTACTATAAGATGTCGGTCATCTGTCAGGACACCTTTCTTTACCCACAAGTAATGCGTACTTATACTTGCAGCTTATCATGACTGTAGTTTGGCGTAGAGAAAAAGGGGGTATGTTTCAGGGTCGTCCATCGACCTGTACCAGCCCCTGCATCCCTTTACATCCTCCTCACTCCAGCGGTCGCTTTACAGGATGCAGACTTAACGTCGGTTCAACCGAGAACAAACTGGTGGCCGGTTTACCGTGCAGTAACAAGCTAACGGCTAGTTAGCCCTCGGCGTGATATTAAAGTTAGCATGGCTTATCAGAGCGCTAGCTAAATTAGCATTACCTTGACTCCCCGGAGAATCCTGACTCTGTCCTCATCATCGACACCGAAAGACACTTTTCTGGTCGTGCTCTCTCCCGAACCCATGTCTCCTGGCGTTGAGTGACAGTTTTGGTCTTGACCTTGCGTACAACAGTGTTACTAACATGAAATAGTGCGTCCTGCCCAATGACAGAATAAGTGACAGATGGGATCTGGGTTGCCAGATTCTTTTTACACCACCCCCTCTCGCAGAGCTGTATAAAACCTAAAAGAGAGAAAGCTTTGCTATTTAAATGGTGATGAGATTAATGAAGCATCTCAAACCTGCTTCTGTGTCATCATGTGTAAATCGCGTGTTTTACACGTGGAATTATGTAAAATAAATTTATGTTAGTTACCTATTTATAGAACAACCTGGCAACCCCAATGTCGTAAACTGAAGCACGCTTTAATGAATGAATTGTCAGCTGTACTCTATCTTCATACGAGCTACATACACACACACGCGCGACTGTGGATGCGCAAAAATTTTGCCAGCAGACACTTTATCATCAGTTTATTTGTAGCATAAACACAAGCATGGCTCATATTCTGTCTAAATGTCAGTGTTTACGGTAGACAACCACAAAACAAACACAGCAGACTTTCACTTGACTTTCAATAAGACACACAAACGGAAACATGCTACTGTAGAAGTAAAACTTTTTTAAAAAATGAATAATAACCCCAAAAACCCCAGAATGAATTTATGGAACACCTGCATTGATGTATACTACTACACTGATCTACTGTACTAAAAATCATGAAAATCATGAATAAAAAAAATGTTGTAAACAAATGATTTTGTGATTAAAATGCTCCAGTTCTGTAATGTAGTCACACTAGATAGCAAATGAACACTTCTGTATATTAGTATAGCATTATAAGGTTTCCCAGAGGTTGAGGATTTATTTGTGGTAGCTAAAGGTCTGAATTGTGGAACGCTGAGTAAGGAAGTTCTCCTCTATAGAACACATGAATGCGCTATAATGGCAGATTTAAGAGTCAATCTGCACGTTTTACTGTATTTGGATAAAGAATAACAACTTGCTTGAACACCCAAATAAAGCCTATACGTGGGAAATATTAAACAATAGAAGTGTTCACATCCCCCTGTGCAGTGTAATCCAGGACTCTGGTGTGTTTGAATGGATACTGAATGCTGGGTAAACCGGCTCCCTAAACACAGCCCTGAAGGTGTGAAGGTGCTCCCTGCGCCCTTTGGTGCTGTGGAACGTCAACGTCCCCGCCTCATAGTCCAGTGCTATCTCAATCCTCAGCGGCTGAGTGGTCATTTCCCTCAGAGCTACATTACAGGAGGACTGACACACTGTCAGCTTGCCGTTTTTCCACTGCAGGCGCCAGGACACAGAGTTGTGTCCTAGACGACTGTGGTCACCACGCCGAGGGATGCTCTTGTAACACGCACCCACAGACCACATGGTGCTGGTCCCCACTTCTACCACCCAAATGTGCTCGCCGCCCGAGAACCCCTGGCTGCACAGAACCTGCGGTGCGCTTGTAAACCGCTCAGGGTGTTCTGCATACTGCTGCTTGGAGGGGCTGTACTTGACCGTGCGCAGATCATTGGAGACTACCAGGCTGGGGTGGGCAGTGCAGAGGTTAAAGGTGAGCTCCAAAGGGTTGAGGAGGATATGGAGAGAATCCAGCAGGCGGACCATTTCTGTGCGGAAGTCTTGGGTCTTGAGACCTGTCTGGAGACGTTTGGAGTTGAGCGGAGTTTTTGAGGGGATCTTCGAGGGAATGGCGCCTGTGACAGCTTCTCTCAGCTTACATTCAATCAGCACGAACCTGGAGAGCAGAAGCATCACCTCAGTTGATCTTCATATCATTACATGAAGCTCACACTTTCCTCAAAGTGTATACACTTATCTGCACATATCACGTGTAAAATCTTTGTATGTTGTAAAAGAGCTAATAGCTAATAGTGTCAATTCATCTGTGAAAATACCGAGGTGTTATTTCTTTCACTGGACTTCAGTGAGAAATTTCCCACTTATATGCATTTGTTGATTTTACTTGCGGTATAGATCTGTGTTGTACCTTTGTATGAACGCGCATGGGTCTGTCTCATTGAGGGCCTCTGTGGCACTGTGCTGGGCCTCCAGTAACTGATGCTGTTGCTCTTCGAGTGCACTCAGGCCGAGCTGCCAGCTTTTTCTGCGCTGGCCTCTCTCCTCCTCCAATAGCACATGCAGGCGCTCCCTGTACCTGAACACAACACGACAACGGTACATAAAATGGAGCTCCCATCAGAAAACGTCATCATAGTGGTTTTCCACCTAGAAATAGAATCGTCCTTCTCCTATTATTACTAGAATTGCTTCTATACAAATATTTGTTTCACATTTTCATACATTAATTTGGATAAGTGGGCGATTTCTATGTGAATATTTTGATATTGTCAAATGTTAAATTCCTGCTTAGCTGAGTATATAGAAAACCAGCGAAACTTCCCATTAATATTTGTTACTGTACTAATAACTAATTCATGTAGCTCATATATTTGACACATGATAGCAGTCTAAAAAGGCTGATTACATCACATGTACGATGAATTTTGGCACATATTCTTATCTGTGAAAGTTGATCCTGTTCTTCAAGCCTGAATGAGGAAGTGCTGCTCGTAATCTGATGCACGTGTTATATAAAACAATTTTAAAAAAACCTTCATCAATACATCATACAGCCACTTACTAAAAGTTAGGATTGTGTTCAGAGTTACAGATCTTCCTTATTAAGAGTTTAACATTGAAATAACCTGCTTTGTCAGAACTGTCTGGGTGTGGTTTGATTAACAATGCTAAGAAACAATAACCCAACAGTTATTATTAGATCCTATTTAGAATGTAGCCTACTGCTGATCACTGCATGAAAGTATATGACATCAACTTTGTCCAAACCCTGCCCACTTAAAAAAAGGAGAGACGCTGACTGAGAAACCAGCACAGGACTAACTGAGAGAGAAGGAATCTTTTATTACTACTGTACATCAGTTTATCAGCTTGAGGACACCACATGTTGCTTTTACAGGCGGTGTCAGTATCAGCTGACAGTGCAGTATATTACCTGTCCACTAACGCAGCCATGCTGTCCATGAAAGTGACTGCCTTGTTGACCAGTTTGTCTCCTATAGCTTCAGAGGCTCCTTGTTCCTCTGCTGTCTTCTGCAGGAGAGTCTCAGTCATCTGCAGCCTGCAGGAGACCGCCTGCAAACACACATTTAATGCATTTGATATGTGTATGTGTGTGTGTGTGTTTAACTCTTCAAAGAGCAAATCTGGAATGACTGCGTGTACTTTTCTTGTAACAAGCTGTTAAAAAGGCACAAATGTATTTTAAGTATTCAGTCACATGTAACTGAGAACTCGTCCTGACGCCGTCAGAAATCATCACACCCTATCTCACCAGTCAGACAGTTTTTGCATTCTTAAAGCACAATTTCATTGTTTCCCACAGGTATGAATTAATGCTCAACAGTCTGCACTCTGTGTGCTTGTGAATTATTTGTTCTACTTGTTTGTAATATTTGAAAACACGCCCCCTGACTGAATAATTTACTGCTAATTAAAGGGCAAATCCAAAGAAAAGTTTGATTTGAACACAAGTAAAAAATACTTTCATGATTCCTTCATTATTGCAAACATTATTCTCCTTGCTTGTCAAATTGTATGCTTGCCTGTACACAAATTGTGCCATGCAACGACTAGAAGAATCACTAGATTACTAGTTTAATTGTCTAACGTTTCTCTATAATTACTAACAAGTTGCATAGTTCTTTCCAGGAAACTTACCCATGGCAATAAAAAAATATCCTGTAATTTACTTTGGCAGCAGTTCCCCATATTTTATTAGCTGTGTGGAATAGAAGTCTAGTTAACGGAAACAACAAAACTACCTTGCTGCGGCTTTCCAGTGCTCGCCTCATCTCCTCTTCGGCCACACTGAAGGTGAGAACGTCGTGGTTCTGGTGATGGCCTTCTATGAAGCATGTGGCACAGAGCAAGGTCATGTCGTTGGAACAAAAGTACTCAAGGGGTTGACGATGGTTGGTACAGCCCTTCATCCCCAGCTCATTCAGGGGCTCCACCACGGCATGTGACTTGAATGATTCCTTTTCCTGGTGTCTCTGAAAGTGTCTGGAACACAACGACACCTCACACTTCAGGCAGGTCTTCACAGCCACCGACTGCTCATCTATACACTGGTCGCAGAAAATCACCGTTCTCTCGGGCTCAGGCTCGGGATGCCCCTCCAGCTGCAGCACTGTGGCTCTGAACCCCTCGATGATGCTGGACAGTTTGAAGTTTTTCTGCAGGGTCTCCACACCTTGATATTCTTCACGGCACTCTGGGCAACGGGGAAGTGTTTTGTCATTCTGGTTAGTGTCAGCGGTCTTCCAGATGCAGACTCGACAGTAGTTGTGGCCACAGGGGAGAACCACCGGATCCGAGTAGAGCTGAAGGCAGATGGGGCAACTCAGCTCGTTGGCTAGCTGCTCCTGTGGCTTGGAAAAAGACATGATGAGAGGCGATGAGGTCAGTGGATTTACTTGTCGGTTATCTCTCTTCTCTTCACCACTCTTGCTGTCAAACCCCCATCGTACTTCACCTCCAACTTTTGTCCTAAAACTATCTTTCGTCTCTTCGTCACACTGTCTCTTCTCTCCACTACAGGCTACAGGCGAGTCTGCAAGGACAACAGGTAATACAGGCTGTACACACAGAAAACAAGGAAGTAACGAGCCTTCAAGTATTTATCGGAATGGCAGGAGGTGTATTCACAAATGTGTGCAGGGCAGCATTCCTTTCCAAGAGGCCCTGTTGTCTGTGCTACCAGGAATTCATACCACCATAGAGGTTGCTGTTGATGGTAAACATATGCTACAGGGTATCACACACAAGTCCTCAGGACTCATTTTGAAACTGGAAAGGAGTGTCAGGACCCTTCTTTACCGGAAACATCAGAGCACAAATCCAAATCCAGGAAAGGAAGGTTATAGCTTCATCAGTTGATCACTTGAATGTCCCCACACATTGTGTATAAAACTCTTCAGATAGTAGGACATCTTTATCCAACAGCAGCATTGTTCGGTTCATAGTGTGCATGTAAAGTTATTGTACAGGTGTCTGTGTGTGTGTTGCGTGTGCTTGCATATACAGTAAATGAAGGAACCTGATATCGTACACAGAGTAAAATGAAGTCTCCTGTTGACTGTAAACACAGCAAAGGGGAGATACTCTTTGCTTCCACCTGCTTGCTTCCAATGTTTTATGTTTTAATAAAGAATCTAGGCGGGGGATCCAAGACAAAAAAAAAATCAAAAGCACTTCAACGAAAGCAAAAGAGCGTTCTCCAAAATTAGACACCGAGCTGTTTGAGAGTGCTGCCTCCACCTGTTTCCAAAATAACTGATAAGTGCAGGTACTGTATCCCAAATCCCTGTTTGATGAAAACATAACTCGTATGACCTCGTGAGTATGCTCAAGCATAGAAGTCAGTTCCTGAAATAGACAATGTTTACCCATTGACTGGCCATAATTCTGTCCACAGAGAAATGTGGCTATCTCTCAGGCTGCTGAAACTGTCACATTATTTATTAGAAGCGATGTGTCACTGCTAATATGCGTCCCACCTTTCCATCATTATATAGGTCAACACAAAGTTGCAATGAGCTGATGTGCCTCAAAACACTCATACACTTCAGTCGTGTCAGCACTTTTGTGAATAATGTTTTAGGCTGCAAACAGTGGTGTGTTGACACAAAGACCTCAAGAAGGACTTCTGCTGGGCACAGAGCCAGGGAGCATGTGACAAAAACTCATTTAAAAGATCAAATGAAGGTGTCATTTAGCTCAGTTGGTAGAGCAGCCGCCACACGTATAAAGGCTCAGTCCAACCTGTGACTCCTTGTCCTTGTCCTCCCCCAGTAAGTATGTGTACGTCTGCATTGTAAACTACAAGTCTTATAACTCCTCTTATAACAGAGAGCTGTGAGATGTTGTATATCACATCATTGTAAATACATGGGATGAGATTACAGCACTCGTGAAACTTCAGGTGTCATCTCTGGCTCCACCTTGTGTACCTAAAGGGTCAGTTCAACGACATCAACAACAAAAAAAGAAATTCTCAACTTGAGTAGTAACCCGTTTAGTGACCGAGTTTTCACACATCCATGCTTGAGAAGCAACATTTGAATTGCATTTTGTGATGTTCAGTGAAAAACGGACAAATACACAAGACAGAGATGGATATGTTCAACCCATTATACAGTAATGAAAACATAGTTCTGCGTATTATATTCCATTTCTGCCATATTCTGTAAAGAGAGCTGCCTAAATCTGACACTGGACCGGTAAAACACAAATATGGTTCCTGAGCTCCTGACATGGTCCCTGATCTATGGTCAAGTCGCTGTGATGGAATCAGGCTGTAAAGAGTTGATTCTCCTCCACGACAACTTGTGTTAAAGACTCAGTCAACAAATGGGACAGGAGGGTTTAACCAACCCTTACCCTAAGCCTTTGGCAATATTCCATTCAAAATGTATTTCCACCTTCTTCATATTCTAAGTGGTGAATGGGCCCTTCTCTTCCGAGAGCTTTTACACTCTGCATCTCCTCCACAGAAATTCATGTGCTGCTGGCATCGGCTGCCATGCGAGGTGCCAACTGCTCATCAGTTTTCATACACCACACATTCACACACTGATGGCACAGATTTCAGGAGCAATTTGGGGGTTCAGTATCCCAGGAATACCCAAAGACATGACATGCAGACCGGAGAATCGATCATCTGATTGGATGACGACCTGCTCTACCTCCTGGGCCACAGCCATTTTCCAGCATATCCAGCTGGCTGCAGAGGGTGAGTGAGAGTGTTGGGCATCTCCCCCCAGCACCTAATGTTCTGGCCCACTCTATCAGCCATATGAATACCCTGATTCAAGGTGACGCAGAAACTGGCCACAGTAGGCATGCGTCATGCGTGTACCCTCCATGAGAAGGACTGTGAGTAGCTCCTGGGCGCTCCCATCACATCTGAGACTCAGTACTTTAAAATCATCTATTGTTTTTTTGTTGTTGTTGTTGTTTTTAAAACTATTTTCAAGTTTGACTTTGTGTGGCCTGACGTGTTAAAAAGTCATTCTATTCATTAGAAATCCAACAGTTATATTCTTTTATTCGATTTTGTATTCTTACAGTGTATTGTGTATGCTGTTTGCTACATTTCTAGATAACACTTTGCTAAGTATTGTACACATTTGTCACATTTGAATTCCATCAAAGTACAGTAAATTTGCAACCTTTAGGTCATTTACTCATCAACCACCAGGTGGCACTAAAATATACCACTGTGTTATGGTAGTCGATGCCTCAGCCACATTATGTGCATTATATACTGTTTGGTCATCAGGTTACGTTTGTCCTTTTGCTCAGGATTTTGCTCTGCTGTGCTTGAATTACAAATTATAAAAGATAAGATAAGATAAGGGCACGAGGAGGAGTATATCCTGAACAAGTCAGCAGTTCATCACAGGACACATAGAGTCGAAAACAACCATTCAGACTCACATACACACCTATGGGCAATTTAGAGTCAGCAATTAACCTAAGTGCATGTCTTTGGACTCAACATGCAAACTCCACACCGAAAGGCCCTAGTCAGGGTTCAAACCAGGAACCTTCTTGCTGTAAGACAACCAAACCACTGCAAACCAAATCTATCAAATCCACCTGTTTGAAATCAGGATTGTTCAGAAGCTGATGACAGTAGCGAGAATGTTGCACAATACTAAAGTAATTAAAACATGACCAGTACGGTTGAGTCCAGCTACTTACAGTGATTATTCCAACAGAAGTCCTCCTGGGAACTCCAAGTGGCATGCAAATTAAAACTGCTCCAATGGCAGATGTCCAGCCTGAGGAAAAATAAAATGATATTGGACACAAGACAAAGCTCTTTTGGACCATGAGCTCCACAACATAAAACTTTACCTCTGACTGAAGGTAAACAGTCAGACTTAGCTAGTGCTAAGTATACCCTACAACAAGCACCCTGATTCCTTAAAATCTTTACATGTGCAAAACAAGGACACTCAAAAGACCTGAACATGACCAGCATACTATGTGGTTGTCTGTTACAGGGAGAGCAGGAGAGCAAAGCCATCGATGTGAGGAAAAGATGAAGAGCACCATATGCCATAAATAAGTAAATAAACTGGAAACATATAAAGCCTTATAAATTCCAAACGAAATATATTCCTACGTCTGAGATCATTAAAATGATGTCTGTTTAAAAAAAAATTTACTCCGTTTACGTAAGCGCGGGCAGCACAGAGTCATGGGATTACTTGCATGCGATCACTTGAATGTGGTGCGAGCATGGGAAACTATGCAAACAGTAGTCGAGTGTATTAAGCCACTAAAGTCAAAAACAATAACAGTCTATAATCCAGCATCTTCTCTCTCTCACGTATCAGATATACTATCCATCCAAGTACTTTTATGTTTTACTCTAACAAAGTCAAATGAACTGAAAGCATTTCAGTTTTTTGCAGCAGGTAAATGAATGGATTCTTTTCCACAGTTATAATACTGATGAATGAATCTGAATGATATACACGTGATGGCAGTCCTGTGTTTCTGACTTACGCTTACTTTTAATCTACACATTGCTTCAACCGTCATGTTCTCATTCTATTCTTTATTACAGACTTTCCCACTGCCTGCCTGTGTTCCTCTGGTAAGTTTGGTTTATTATTATTATTATTATTATTATTAATAATAATAATAATAATAATAATAATAATAATAATAATAATAATAATAACAATAATAATAACAACAACAACATGAATACTAATAATGTATCATAATAATAATAAACTGAATTAACATTTCCAATCATTGCTTTTAAGATTTGTACAATTAAAAACATAAAAGAATGATCTTTGGTCATTCTGGTCGGTTTTTTCTGTTATCTCACTAACAATGCCTCCTCACTACAATAAAATTCAATACAATCAGAAACTTAATTCTTTGAATTGATAAAGTTGAACCAGTCCCTCACTGAAACTGGGTTGATATATCTTAATGATCCATTTTGGAGCCATTGTCAGGAAAATGAGTTATTAGCCTTGAATTCTGAACTTGGCAAAGATGTAAGATTCATTGGAAAGAAAAGGGTGATGTGTTTGTTCATGAAGTCAAGTTAAACCTAAAGGTATGTGACTTGAGTCCACACCTCTGATGGTACAGGTTCAGTCCTCCATACTAATAATGAGAATCCATTTGTCTTCAGGGTTGGCAGCAGTTGTTTCCGTCTTTTGCATTGGACTGGTGTCAGGAGCTGCAGGAGGTCTTCTGCTGGGAGCGACAGCAGTCGTTATGCTTCAGTCCCTGGAGCTTCTGGCTGACAACAGGCCGCTCATGGACCAGTTAGAAAATCACATCATGGATAATGTTTATTACCTTAAATATAATAATATTGTTTATGACATTCACATATCCGTACTTGCAGTGATGTTTGGTGTTTTTTCCTCAACCTTGTCATTAGCTGCAGGTATCTATATTGGATTATCAACATATTCACTGGTGATTAAAATAAAAGGTGAAGCAGCGATGGGGAAGGCCCTGATGTGGGCTGGCCAAGTATGTCTCATGGGTGTCACTGTAACTGGATACATTGTGGGCCTCACTTTAGAAAGTTTTCTCTCCATTCTTTTTAATACGACTATGTCTCTATGTTTTTTAATTTCAGTACCAGTAACATGGCTGGTGGTTCCAATGATCATTGAGATCTGTTGTAAATCACGTAACTCCGATCTAATTATCTGCTTGTTTTTCACGCCACTTGCTGCATGGATTACATTTTTAATAAGTACCTTGTGTAAAATCAGGATATATCTTGTAGCTGTTTTGATTCCTACAATTATGGCTGCAAGAGAATTTGAAAATGTCTTCAAACTAACTGCTGTAACTGTGCCACTGATGTTGATCATTTCTGATGTATATTACATTGCAGGGTGGCAGATTGTCTTCTTACAGTCACCAACATCCACAAACATTAGCAGTGCTGTAGCAGAGGCCATTTTTGTTGGAGTTTTAGCTTCTCTGCTGTGGACTGTTACTGTAGGAATGTCTTTATTTGTGTCCTGGCAAAGAGGTGGAGCATTTAAAATCTGTGCTTCTGCTGCAGCTTCTGGTGCAGCAGTTTTAGGTGCTATAAAGATGGCTCTACCTGTGCTGGGTCCAGGTCCCACGATAGGAGCTCTGATAGGGGTGGCAGGGGCAGTAGGGGTTTCTCTTTCTGCAGCAGCGGCAGTAGCAGACCAATATGGACAAGCACTACGCCCTCATGGGGTTGTAGGAAGATTGGGGATGACAGTGGGGGCTGCTGTCGGAGCTTTTCTATCCTCATGTGTTCACAGCGGGCTGTCAGATATGTTCATGGCTCTGTGTGCAGCCACAATTCCTGCTGGAGCGTTTTTTAGACTGTTTTTCAGTCCATACATTCAGACTCTGAATCAGGAAAAATTCTTGTGTTTCTATGGGTATAAAAAAAGACAAAACAAAAGAAATTACTATACTATGCTATACTATACTATACTATATTATACTATACTATACTATACTATACTATAGGAACCAGATACTCAATGCCATACCACACCACAGTAAGATAAATTATTAGAAGGGTTTCAAAAGCACTAGTTAACTTTAAATGGAGAAAATGCTATCAAGATGGAAGGTGGATGCATATTAACCACCCATGTTGAAATAAGCATTCTAGAGAGTTTATCAGTCAATAGCATGCATGCATCCTCAATCAATGTTATGTTTAAATGTCATTTTGACAGGGTTATTATATCTCACATTATACCTCTCATTCTGCTTACAGTAACAGATTGTTAGCTTGTTTCATTGTATGTTTCTCAGGAAAATGAAACCATCTTGTGTCTGATTGTTTCATGTCTGTTATATATGATTATTATTTTATGATTATCTTTTTTATGCACCATGTATATTGTGAGCCATTGTAAGAAGTTAGTTTCCCTGGTGTACAATCAATAAAGTCTATCTTATCTTATCTTACTGTAAGGATAAAGTTATACCTCATGTATGATGACCTCTGGTGGCGCTTGACTGACTTTTACAAGACATAACTGGGTTTAAAACAAACTGGAAGTGCAGTCTCAACCTCAGCTTCAGCAGGACACGGCGATAGGGTTCAAGAGATCATGTGATTTTGTACATGCCAATGCAGATTAAAACCTGTCCTAAATCTTAAACTATTAAGAGAGCTATTGTTAAAAGCTACTTATATTCCAGAGGACAGTTGGTGAAGCCATGCTCTCTGTAATTCATGGCGTTGTGTGATCATCACATCATCATAAGTACTTTTTGGTTTTGTTTCTATAGCGATCCTAAATGAATCTCATATCTTTTCAAACTGCTCTCCTCAGCTCGCTCTCTCTTGTTTTAACTGCAAACAACAGACACTGGGTGGTGCTTACTGGGAGATCTTGCATGACAGCCAAGTCAACTTGATCAACAAACTCAGAACCTGGTCATCAACATTCTTCACTGGGCTAACAATTGGACAAAGATCTACCACAAATACCACAAGAATAAAGCTGCCTACAGTCAACACCAACCGCAACCTCAGTGTATGACTCATAGTGTCATAGTGTTGATAGTGACAGTTTAGAGATCAGGAGCCAGACTGACATAGACTAAACTTTCTATTTGTTTTCCACATTGAGAATTTTATAGGCAGTCTTTTTTAATATTTAAAGTAACATGTTTAGTAGTACTTTACCAACTTTTCTTGGTGGGCCATTTTGGTTCAGTAAAGTTGGTTGATTCCTGAAAAGACTTAGACTGACAGTTACCTTTGTTGGTCTTATCTGAGGAATGTTCCTGTTACAGAAGCTTGCACTTCCAGTTTTGTGTTGGACTCATGAAACCATTCTACAGTGTCGAGCTTCGCTCATTCTGTAACCGAGGAGTCCATAAACAGTTTGGAGTGAGGAATTTTCATTGGATTTCACCATTTGAAGAACATCACAGAAGGTGTGGGCTGTGAAGAAACAGAGCTGAAGACTGACATTAGTTTGCCGCCACCTGTGAGCTGATTCACGGACAATGGACCAATCTGACGCTGGTGAGCTTCCTTTATGCCTCAACACAAAGCTGAGATCTTGGGTCTCTGCCTTAAAGGATAAATTCACAGTTTTTCAAGTCTTAAAACAGACAGTCAGATGCAGCTGTTGCTTGCTGTAACCGCTCCACCCTGTTTATACTTGTGTAGTTTCATGTTCTTCTCAGCAATCATCGTGAAATAGAAATCATCTCATTAATATCTTAACTGGGTTTTGTGAAGATTAACTGTATTTTGGCAGAAGATGATGATACGTGTAAATTTCTCTTTCATGTGTATCAATCTTTTTTCATTCATTTTTTTCTCAGATCAGCTGAACCTTCTGATTCACCCAGTTACAGCAGACAACAGCAGGGTGAACAGGTGAACTAAATCCATTTTTTTTTCAGTAACCACCTGATGCTCATATTAAGTCAACGCAACACAATATAACAGTCAGTCCTCCAGTACCTGTCTGTATCTCAGATAGTAGTAGATATGCTATCCGTTCAATTCGTAAAGGTAGTGTTTTGTATTTACCTGTAACAAATTCAAACTGTTTTAGTTTTAGATCTTTTAATTTACTCATTGCTTCAACCTTGACACTGTTGTCTTATTTTTTATTACAGTACGATCACACCACTTGCCCGTGTTTCCTCCGGTAAGTTTTGCGTGTACACTCTTGCATGAAATAATGGTACTCAGAGATGGGACAATGTTTGTTTTGGAAGTCATAATGAAGTCTCAAGTCAGGTCCCAAGTAAAGAGTCAATCACAATTCAAGTCATAGTCCTAAAAATAAAATTTAAAAAAGTCCCCAACAAGTTTATATGCATTTATTTATTTTAAAAGGGTGGTAAAACTGAAGAAATGAATCAATACATTAAAATGAATTCATAATTGTATTCATTACAGTACTCAAACAAACTTTATGACATTAAACAGGACAAGTGTTTATGATTTAGTGGCATCTAGCTGGTAGATGCTGATTGGAACCCCCTCACTTCACCCGCGTGAGGGGAAATGCAGGAAAAAACGCTTGATGTAGTTCACCACTCAACATAACATACTCCATGAAAGAGGACAGTGGCATCTATAGATGTAAAAGGCTAATTCTACCATAACAAAAACATAATGATTCTTATTTTCAGGTGATTATACACCAATGAAAACTGGATATTCTATTTCTACTATACTCTGTAATTGGATTTTAGATCTTACACACTGGACCTATTGGCTGATTCTGTGACATAATTACAATCATTTGTACATGCTGAGCTTCTGTTAAATACAGTTGTCTTTATAACTAATCCTATAAACATTTATGTGCTTATAATTGGTAACAGCAAATAAGTCTTCAAGTAAATGTACTGCTGACCTTGGTGACCTTGGTTTAGTATTTAAAAAAGACAACAGTGGCAGTTAATGGCAGTCTTTCACTTCTGGGTGTTTTTGTTAAATCTAACACATGCTGTCCTGCATGACGTCCTACACTTTGTTCACTGCAACCACCTCCCTTGGACTTCTATGCAGCTCAACAGTGAAGCTTTTTGTTCTATTGTAAAAAAAATTCCATTGAGCATAATCCCGGCAGCATTTACATTTTCACAAATAACTAATACACACTCAGTTGGCGGATTATAAGGTTCGGTTTTTATTGAAACTGTTTTAGAGAGGAGATGCTGCAGCTGATGAACTCATTTAGTGTAGGCTAAATACCAGGCACACCTCACTGTACTGACACGTTTCCTGCCCAGGATGTGCACGCAGCAGGGGAGTAGAAAACACATTGGCAAAATGTAACAGCAGTTTTTTAGGATTCGAAGAAACCTGCAAGAAGACTATTGTTGAGAAACAGCAATATATGCTCAGTTCTTGTCCTAGCGGCCCAGGGCTTGAATCCGACCTGCAGCCTGGTACTGCGTGTCATTCCCCATCTCTCTTCAGCTGTCTCTGTCAAAATAAAGCTTGAAAAGAAATATCTTGAAATTCATTCATTACGTGTACCTGATAAACTGCTTTCTAGGAGACAGGGTTGTTATATATTATATCATCTCTTGTCTTTCTGCACTATCAAAGACGTCTTTCCTTTCTGCTTGTGTACAGTGAATGTCTGCTGTCAGACTGAGTCACTGAAGTTCTTTGTCAGGAAAATTACTTTATCAAGTTCTATCTTTCAGTCCTCCATACTAATAATGAGAATCCATTTGTCTTCAGGGTTGGCTGCAGTTGTTTCCGTCTTTTGCATTGGACTGGTGTCAGGAGCTGCAGGAGGTCTTCTGCTGGGAGCGACAGCAGTCGTTATGCTTCAGTCCCTGGAGCTTCTGGCTGACAACAGGCCGCTCATGAACCACTTAAAAGCGCAAATTAGGCCTACGTATAATGATTATTATTCTATTGAACATAATGACATTGAGATATCCATATTTGCAGTGATGTTTGGTGTTTTTTCCTCAACCTTGTCATTAGCTGCAGGTATCTATATTGGATTATCAACATATTCACTGGTGATTAAAATAAAGGTGAAGCAGCGATGGGGAAGGCCCTGATGTGGGCTGGCCAAGTATGTCTCATGGGTGTCACTGTAACTGGATACATTGTGGGCCTCACTTTAGAAAGTTTTCTATCCATTACTTTTAATAGCGCTATTTTGCTGTGGTTTGTTATTCCAGTAGTAGTGGCACCTATGATTCAGATCATAGATGAGTTTTGGTTCAAATCGGATAGGAACACTTTCTGGGGTTTATACAAGGTGCTGCATGGTGTGCATCTGTAAGTTTTTACATACGGTCAAATCTTCTAGCTGTTTTTACCCCTATTATAGCTTCTACAGCTATTATAGTTGCAAAGGTACTTAAACAATCACACTTCCACAAGCTTACCACTGCACCTGTGCCATTGATGTTGATAACATCTGATGTATATAACACTGTAGGGCAGCGGATTGTTTTCTTACAGTCACCAACATCCACAAACATTAGCAGTGCTGTAGCAGAGGCCATTTTTGTTGGAGTTTTGGCTTCTCTGCTGTGGACTGTTACTGTAGGAATGTTATTATTTATGTCCTGGCAAAAGGGCGGAGAATTTAAAACTGTGCTACTGCTGCAGCTTCTGGTGCAGCAGTTTTAGGTGCTATAAAGATGGCTCTACCTGTGCTGGGTCCAGGTCCCACCATAGGAGCTCTGATAGGGGTGGCAGGGGCAGTAGGGGTTTCTCTTTCTGCAGCAGTGGCAGTAGCAGACCAGTATGGACTAAGCCGCTATGGGGTTGTAGGAAGGTTGGGGCTGACAGTGGGGGCCGCTGTCGGAGCTTTTCTATCCTCAAGTACTCACAGCGGGCTGTCAGGGGTGTTCATGGCTCTGTGTGCAGCTGCAATTCCTGCTGGAGCTTTTACTATACTGTTTTACATTCCAAATTATGGATACTGTTTGTGTGTTTCTGGATGTGCTTATATACAGTCTTCATATCACTTACCCGCACTGTTTGGTCCAATAGTGTACTTTGTGTGTTTAGTCTAGGTTGTGTGTATGTATATATGTTGTTTCTGTTGTAAGGAACATTTTTTTGCCAGAATATAATACAATACACACGGTGACACCTTCTATGAAGACCACACCTATAATGCATCATGGCGACATTCATAGTTAATTATTCATGACTGCGCTCATCAACAGTCATAAAACATATACATACATACATATAGATGTAGAGGATTCTGCAGTTTACTTAAACCTGAACTTGCAGACCTTACAGCTCTGCTAAAGCAAGCAAGGTTCAGGTAAAGATCACAGACCTTTCCTGAAACCAGGGTGGGCAGTCAAACCTCAGCTCTGATGACCTCTAGTGGCGCTTAAGTGATTCCTGCAAGATGCAGCAACTGGGTTTAGAATAAACTGCAGGTGCAGTTCAAACCTCTAGAGACACAGCAATGACCTTTAAGAGACCACTCGTCTATGTGTACCACAGGGGCTTGGAGCACTGTTTAATTTTAAAGCTTTGACTGTACACAAAATGTTCCCGTTCAGAATAAAGAACCCACGTGATATTTGTGTCCTGTTCCAGTTTTACTAGCATCAAATTTCATATTCTTCATTTCATACTCATATTTTTGTGGATGCCAAATGAGACACTAATTTTTCACTATTTCAGCCACATTTCTAAAGGCTTTGAAGCAATATTAAAATAAATATTAATTTTTTAAATGGCAAATCAAGCATAGCCTTAGATGTGATTTTCAGCTTGTGATGCATGTTTGTGTTGTGAAGTATGAAAGGACTGAAGTTTAAATACTACACATCTAAATTCACCAGGAGTGATGGTTTTACTGATGCAGTCATTACAAATTATTTTGATTGCAGTTTTGAAAGTGTAACAAATTTAGAAGCACTCACCAAACAGTGAGCAGTCATCTTTTTTTGTTTGTTTGTTTAGTTTAATAAACCTGTTGCACGCTTAAATATTATTTGTGCACAACCTGAACCTGAAATCTAAGAGTCTGTGTGCAAGTTCAACGTTTCTGACGTTTACCTTTGTTTATCACAGCTAAGGAATGTTCCTGTTACAAGGTGAAGTTCTAGTTTTGTGTTTGGCTCGTATACAAAACCATTCCACAGTATCAAGCTTGTTTCATGTTGTTTCTCAACTGTATCATGTATCAATATCTTCATTGTTTTTGACCATATTTGAATGATATCACAGATTTATTTAAATGAAAAGTGGGAATAGCAGAAAAGAAGAAGTGTTGCATGTGAGTTGAAGACTAATTCTTACTGTCATCTGTGAGCTGCTTCACAAATAAAGAATGAACCTGACACTGGTGAACTTCCTTTACATCTGAACGCGCCTGCTGAGTTTTGGGTCTCTGCCTACGAGATTCAGATTTATTCAATATTTAGCACATTTCCCATAAATCTGGCCACTGTTGCTAATTTGCATTTGCCCCTCTATTGCAGAGATTTGAGGAACAGAGGACTCATGACAAGCAATATTGAGACAAGCTGCCCAAGCCTCTTACAGCTTTTTGACAATAATAATTTCAATTGCTTGTCCCTGAAAGTAAACAAAAGTAGTCATCTGGAATGGACATTATGGCTCACAAACACCAGAGGTGACTGCAGAGTTTGGGGGATAATTCTCAGTGGGTTCCTCGATATGAAAGTATGGAATTATGAGTAAGTTTGTGTGTCAGAAATGCTGTCCAACATC
Organism: Nibea albiflora; assembly: GCA_014281875.1. Lineage (NCBI taxonomy): Eukaryota > Metazoa > Chordata > Actinopteri > Sciaenidae > Nibea > Nibea albiflora. The sequence continues at coordinate 19,905,174 of CM024793.1, read as the reverse complement.
GCAATAATGGCTCAGACGTGCTTTAGCAGACACTGTCCATCTGATGCAAGAATCATTCCCCTTTTAGCTCTGATTTGGTCTCCACCAACTCTGGAGCGACATATTTGCCTCTATGTGCAAAAATGATGGCATTCACACGTCACTTGCTAACTTTGTTTTCTGTTGGTTTATCAGAGATTTTTCATTGAAAACCGCATCCTGCTGCAGCTTCAACAGAAGTTAATGAGAGCAGTGAAAGAGAACCAAAAGAGTAAAGTAGAACCAAAACAATGAGCTGAAAGGAGCTAAAAAAATCCTAAAAGGAGGATATAAAATTCTAACTTTGTGAAATGTGTATAGATTGTGGATTTTAGATAAACAACTGACTAAAATGGTTCAAATGGAGGAGAGTCAGAGCTGAAAATGAGTTTCACTCATATAAAATGACAAACAAAATACTGTACCTAATAACCTTCAGTCCACATGTTTATACAGTGGATCCTCTTTATTTGTGTGTCTGTGTGTAAATGCGTGCCACATTGTAAACCCATGAATTTTCAAACGTGGTGTGTGTGTGTGCCATGTGTGTGTATATATAAGCTCCACATGTGATACATTCTCCCATTCTCTTGGTGGAAATATTTATGCAAAGTCCTCATTTGAGCATGCAGTTCAAACAGACAGGGTCCGGTGTTCTTTCCCCTTTTTCCAGACGCAGTCAGCCTCCGGGGGGCCTTTCCATACAAGACGAAGCATTGTGAGTGAGGGCCTGCCCCTCCCTCTCCTGCCCCAGTATATGTCTGTTTATAT
>CM024793.1:19860133-19904285 GCA_014281875.1 Nibea albiflora | reverse complement strand
AATCTATGATACTCAATCATGTGTTCTGGCTTGTTTATTTCATTTACCGAATTCTACCTCTGTTGGGCAGTCTACACTGCAAAAACTGAGACGTCTAGAATGTTCCTTTGGTTTGGTGTCTGATGGTTTGAAATGGTGGAGCGATATAGAGAGTACCAGTATAAAGAAAGCTGGTGAATCAACAAAATAGTTATTTCTGATTGTTTCAGAGCAGTTATGTCGGCACAAATTAACAAATGTATTTCTATTCATTTAAATTAAAGCATATGTGTTTTTATTCATATGGTAATGAGGTGAATAAGGTGCTTGCAGGAGGTAAATTGAATGAAATGCGAGATAAAACCTCTGCGATAAACAAAAGCAACTCCTTTAACCTGTTTTTTTACTCATCTAAATAGCATAACAGCAGTGTATTACCATATGTCTGACTAAATAAGCAGTCAGAGGAGTACATGATAAAACATCAAACTACTCACCAGCTCATATGTACAGCTATAATAAAGCATGCCCCCATCTGCCTCAGTTGCCTCTCTTCTGTGCAGTGTGCGTGTGTGTGGGTGTGTGTGTGTGTGTGCGTGTGTGTGTGTGTGTGTGTGTGTGAACACAGCTGTTTCTCTCACACCAGTAACCAAAGTCTGAATGAGTTTCCTGAGTGTGTAAGAGAGAGACAACACTGTCGCTCCATCAGCAGAGAATCTCCAGCTGATTGGGTTTAGGTATAAACAAGAGAGGCAGGTTTGTCCAATCAGAGACAACATCTGGCTCATTCCAGCAGGGCTGCTTGACTAACCGACAGATAGACAAGAGGGATCCCAGTGCTATCCTGCTTTGGAGTGTTGCCGCCTCACAATGCCATCTGGGAATAAAACTGGAGGAATTTCGCTTAACGTTTGGCCCTACGGTCTTTGCTGTAAAATAGTGGTGGTGTTGTGAAGGGGAATGTTCCGGAGGCGTAATGGGTATTCATTTTGGCATGTAGTACTTCAATGACAATTATTTCAATACAGTAAGCAAAGACTGTGTACAGTCCCAAAGGACAGTTATTGTTAGGTTTTGTGAAAATTTAATGTGAAGATGTGTTTTCACCTACAAAAGAATACAATAATATTACTGTATTTGTTGTATAATATACATTACTAACCTTTTAAACCCTGAAAGACCCAAAGTTTCATGAACTTTAAACTCTATAAAGCCGCATGAGACCAAAAACTTTTTCTCCACAGCTACAGTACCTGCAACTCAAAAGTTGGGATATCTTGGACCTCTGCCTTTGTTAGTTGCCTAAATTTATGAGAGTGAAGTGCTTAACTCGATCGCTAACCAGATGAGATGCATCAGGATCTGTCCAAACCGGCTCAGCAGGTGACTGATCCAGGTTTGTTCTGATTGAAAATGTCCTGTTTCGGTTTACAGTTTTTGGGAAGTGTAGAGGCAAACACCCCTGTCAGAAACAATCAGGCCCAATAGAGTTGGAGTTTGATTTGCTGTGATCAGTCGGAAGGGCTTAATACCCCCATTAACTGATTACACGGGGAAAGCCTGCCCATAAATAGTAGCTTTATGAGGTGCCATGTCTATAGCACCACCTCAAAAGCCTGTGGAAAGTCAAATGAGATTTACACAAGCTCCTGACCTAGAAATCTGTAGGTGTGCAGCATTTCCTACACATGTTACAACAAGAGGGTAACTGTTAGGGTAACTGTGAGACTGGTGTCTAATCCTAGCTTCATTTCTCTATTTTTTATCTTAAAATGGTTCTCATGGACTGAACTGGATAGCAGAATTTGTTTTGCCCTTCATCTCACATGCATCTGCCGCAGGAGGTACACATCTATTTGAATAAATCCAGTTGTCCATACAGTCTGCCTAATAGCTTCCCTTTTAGGACTTTGAGCACTTCCAAAAGTCAGGTGACCTACACTAAATGCTGCTGCTCTACTAACATGCTGCTCACAACACGTCTAGTGTGTAGACAGGTGTAAATATTACACCACATTGTGGCAACTAGCACAGGAGAATGATCAGATTGGATTTATTTCAATTATTGTTGTGGCCTATTGGGGGATGGATCTCCAGCTTGGGGTGGCCTCTGCAGCCCAAATGAATGTAAATGAAACACTGCTGTTTTTTCTGAACTTTTCATGACTCACAGAGAGAGTGTTATTAAGCCGGCAATGACAGGTAGTAACTGGAGTGAAAAACTAACAAAGCTGACTGACTTGAAATTTGAAGGAAGCTACATCCTGTGGAACAATGCGCTGATATTTTCGCAATTATTATAAAAGCAGGTCAGACAAAAGAACCCCAACGGCTTTTGGCATGTGACAACTTCCCTGCGGACTAAAATAATTTGAATGTAGCAATTAAAATGTTCCTTGTCACCGGGCCACTCCGCAGCCAATTTTGAAGTTAAAAAAAATAGAAGAGATGAAAGGTCATTGTTCAAAGAAAGATTAGGTAGGTTAGATTAACATGTGCAATAATTTTGTGACTGGCTTCCCAAAAAGAGAATTTCACACTTTTCCTTTTTTTTTCTTTTCTTTTTTTTTACAAAATGTAACTTAATATAGTGCATGATGGACAGAGAGACAAAGCAACAGATAGAATAAGAGATATATAAGAGAAAGATGCCTCCCCTTTTATGCAATGTCAGTAGAACATGGAGTGGGCATTTGTTGCCATCTAGTGTCACTTTGAGGAACTGTTAATCCAGTGTATTCAACAGATGTGTCATTGCCACAAACCTGTCGTATTTACTGAAACTGAACTGAGCCGTTGTTCTAGTAAATCAACATTTGTCACTTCAGTATGGAGGCAATGCTCTAATTTCAACAACTCTAATTTCAGTGGTCAGGTTAGTGCAAACACAGTTTGCCAGAAAAATTACACTAAAATGTACTGTTTGCTAACAAGTTCATTACATCAAGGTGATGTTAAGTGTGACTGAGTGGCTCTTTACTTCTAATAAGCACAGCCCTAATGATTTTACTGGACTTAGTTGTCTGGTTGGTGTTAAATTAAGGTTTAGGCTTAGGGCTTGTAGCTGTAGGGTGCAGGACACTACCGTGTGTCAATTTTCAGTTTTGTTTCATAAATCTTGGCAACTATAACCAGCTCACGTTTTTTTTTTTCCCTGGCACATTATGCCCTAGTAAGATGCAACAGGTTCACTTGTGTTTTGCAGACATGCTCAGGAAACCATGGATGGCATTTTGTATTAGCTGAAGCTCCATTAGAGCAAGTTAAAGGGCAGCTAATAAAATAGGCTTCCTAATTGTTCTGCAAGAACAGAAAGAGGGAGAGAGAAATCTACCGTATGCTAATGTGACTTATAACCTTTTTTTTTGCCTTCAACAGGCACCAAAAGGCAATTAATACATTATTTTAAAAAAGAGTAAATCCCTTTTAGCCCTTTAGTTCGACTTCCTTTCTTTCCATTCTCCCGTTCCCCTCTCAGTCTGAAATTAATCTGTGGAAGGTTTGCTATTAACAAAGACCATTCACGGAGCGCAGCACAGTGGGTGAGGCCCTTGGCTGAAAGATGAAGAAAGAGCCAGAGGGATAGCAGGATCAGGCAGTTCACAGGAAAGAGGACAAAAGGCGGGAGAAAATGAGTGAGAGTGAAAGGAAGGGAAGAGAAAGCCGCAACTAAAAAGCAGACGCCGCACGTGTGGCTCTCCCTGACTCTCTCTGACTTGTGACTCAGCGCTGTGCCCACACACATACACAGGAGCAGGGAGCACTTAGTCACCTGCAGCCCCTGTTCCTCACTCAAGGCTAAACTCTGTATCTTATTTGTCTCTTCCTCATCCTACAGTGATTCTTTACAAAGTGACTGATGGTATCTGCTCCTCCTCATCCTCATCTGCACCTCCCACTACTCCTCCCCTTTATCACAATTCTGCATGTCACCCTCTGCCACCCATTGCACTCTTCCCTTCTCATAATCACCCCTTTTTTTGGCCTTTCCAAGCTTGTTTAAGTGTTTAATCATCTGTTAAATCTCAAAACCCATTGGCTAACATCTGACTCTGCAACGACCAATGTATCCAGCAGAAATCCAAGCAAGGACTTTGTCCGCAGTCCCAATAGCAACTTGATACGCCAAACGGTCAAGAAAGACACATTTCTGGTAGTCTCTATAAACAGACAAGTGATCAGAGATTTCGACCAATGCATCTTTTTCTCAATGTCCACCATAATTGATCTTTTCTGCCAAACACTCTTTTCATTCACCCCCACACCATCCTTCCTCTCACTCCTTTCATTCTCTTAATTGTGCAAACTGCTTAGTTGTCCTGTAAGCTTCTTTGAAATCATATTTCCCTCCTTCTCAACTTTAACAAGAGTCACTCTTTCTCATCCTCTTACTGTTACTCCTCATGATACTCCAGGAAATGTTAAAGACTTAGACAAGACTTTCTTTTTTTTATCCTCTGGTTCATTCCCTGCTCTTCAGCTCAATTCTACAGGAAATGCACGTCATCTTCTCTTTCACTCCTCATTCATTCTCGGCTCCTCGTCATTCTCATCCTAACCCCTTCACAAAATGTTCAGTCACTTCTTTTCCATCCGCACATCCTCCTCCCAATTACTTAGTCAATGCTTAATCAGCTGGCACCTCTTTCTCCAGGCAATATTACTTTAAAACTTTTCCCTCAAAGGCTGTCAGTTGGTTCTAACCATAGCAGCCCACTAACTCTGTCAAGATACCACCAGCCATGTAGTTCGAAAGTACATGTACGCACCATTTCTGCTGGATGTGTGGTGTAAATAGGATTTTTTTTCCAACATCAACTTCATATGTTGGTAATATGACAGACCTACAAACTTTAGATACATACTGCTTTGTAACTGACATGAAAGTGTTGACGTGGACACATTTGTACTGTACACTATATTTTAGCTTTTGTCATCATCCAGTATTTTTTACTCATGGACACGGTGGGTGGACACCTGTTTAGTGTTACATGGGCTTGAAGTATTATTGAAGTCTGTGAAAAGGCAACTCTGAGATTTCTTTCAAAATACATTAAATATGTTGGAGGATAGTTTGTAAAAGTAAAAGACTTTGGCTTTTTCACCAGTTTTCAGTCCAGGATTTTGTGGGCGGTCCTAAAGGGTGGCTCGATGACACGCTGAGGCCACCCTGAGCATACTCATGCAAGAGATGGAGATGAATTCATCTTTGAGTGTTTCAAAGTTAGTCATGCTTGACTGCTCCCATGAGTGGCACCTGGCTTCAGGACATTCAGCGGACACACTCCCACTGTCGAGCTGAGAATTAATTTTCACCTGATTTTGACACCTAATTTCACAAACTGTTTGATATTTTTAATTATTCAAATTTGGCTCGGTGGTTAAAGACACTTTCTTCTTTGGTCTGACAAACTCAGAACACCTTAGTTAGTTCACCTTGGTTAGTTCTTAACAGTCAGCTGCCCTTCAAACAGCAAGAGCATTTTAGAAGGCAGTTCATAAAAACAAATTATAACAACATATGCAATGTTTTGGTAATAACAGTATGGGAAAGATAACATGACAATCAGTAATACCATACAAATACTGCATTATGGGAAATGTAGGATACAGCCTTTTTGAAGCTTGGTCCAAACTAGAGACAAGTCAAGATATCTCGCTGTGTAGTCGGGTAATAATGGAGTAATATGTCCAATAATTCAACAATACCCTTTCAATTCCATTTCCTCATAATTCTCCCCCCCATTTGAAACATTTTCCACTTGTTGTTTTGCAGTGCTACTGTCAACATTAAACTAACGCCTTTATTTCTTCACAATGGCAGCGTCCAACACCAATGGTAGCGTCTGTGTAATGGCTATGAATCAGGAATAGAGAATATGAAGACTTGTTTATGCTTAAACTGACTCAACAGCAAACCTAAAAAAGTCAACATAATCCCAGATTTAAAGACGATTAACTGGAGGTTTTGAGAGCCAAGATGACACTCCATTAAGCAACTACTGAACAACACTATGGGGCAACAAACTGTTGAAGCACAAAGGATACAGTCAAGGCTACCCATAAGCCCAAAGGGTTTTATTTTTTAGCCCAGCTCAGGCAGGGTCTCCAAATTAAAAAAATGGGTCTCCATTCCCACATTTCAAACAAATGTATTACATAGACAGGCCATAACCCTGGTACTGTCGGTGTGACTGAGCAGTCAAACATCATGCTCTCATCCACAGTTGTTACACCACTACACAGGGATCTTGCAGGGGTTCCATATGACAAAAAACTGGAGATGATGGGTGACCATTCTCTCTGATACTACAACAGAGGAAAGAGATCATCATTCGAGTTGGAATGTGAACAATTCTAAACAATGTATTCATAGCACAAGAAACAGTAATTACACGGAGCCACTCAGATTCAGGAGGTCCAGTCCCGCTCGACTGGCCATTCTGCTCTCGACGTCCCTCCAGCGGCTTTCTATTAGCAGTGTGGGAGTGTGTTGGAGTGGAGATAAGACAGGCACTACAGAATGTCTCAACATGGGGGGAGGCAAGCAGTAAGATCACGTGAAACAAGCGCCGGCTGGTGTGTAAAACAAGCTCTCTGCTTCCTATGAGTAAACCTCCAACCCTGCACCGCTCCTATCTCTAGCTCCAGGAAACTCTCGGGTGCAATTTACGCTTGTACTGCACTGATAATACTGTCTCCAGGGTATGAAGGAGAGAGTGATGGGCTGGGATAGAAAAGAGAGAAAGACAGAGGGAGACAGAAGGTGGGGGTAGGTGAGAAGACAGAAGAAGAAAACGAGGGAGAAAGAAAATGGTGAAGAGAGGGGGAGATAGAAAGAGAACAGGAACAAAATCGGTGAAAAGAGGAGCAGGAGGCAGAAGGAGTATCACCACTGAAATTACAAATGCAATTCCAAGACCCAATTTGTGTGCGAAATGCTCCAGCACATGATTAAACCAGAGAAAACCTCACCCGACTGAATCATGACTTGACCCTACACAAACATATCTCCAGCTACTGAGAGGCACCTTAAATTAATCCGCTTTTACAGCTTTATCACTGAACTCACTGCATGTAGGGGAAAAAAAGTGTGCTGACCAAAACTCTTAACACTACGGTATCACCACGCACAACTACAACAGCTCCGCCAGCAGGTCATCAGTGGATGTTACAATGGAAAGAGGATTTTTCATATCGTCCTGCATTTTTAACCAAAGGACACATCTGAGCGGCTGGCACAGCATGTGTAAACTGACAAGTCAAGGTCAAGTCATTTAGGCATGTTAGCTGTCATCTACAAAACTAGATAGCTGCTTCGCATTAATATTGAAAGTCAGCATGCGCTTTGTCTGCCAGCATATTTGGTAAAAAATAAGAACAACTCAAACAAAATTGGAGTATTTAAAACTATTATTACTTATATATGTATTACTTATATGTGGATATTCATCAGTCAACAATTTTATGTCTCCTGGTGTGGAATGCCATTTTGGTCAATAAAATAAATAAATGAGGCAATAAATATATAAATGAAATATATATAAATTAAAACATGTTTTTCAGTGGACTGTTTTTATTTATTTCAGGGGACAGAAGTATAAATATTGTCCAAGCATTGACCGAAAGTTTGGTGACTATTCACATCATTGGGGTCTTTATTGTGCAAGCAGCAATGGTGTCACTGGTGTTTTTTGATACTCTCTATGTATTATGCTTCATGTTTCCTGTTGTAGCTAGGGGACTTAATTAATGAGACACACACATAACACATTCCCAGCAACTGCTATGCAGCACTTGTGTTAGTTTCAAAGTTTCAAAGTTTCAAATTCGGGAATTTCAGTACAAACTGCATGCACGTTTGCAAAAAGGGCTTTCAGTAATAATTAAGTTGATCTGCATATTTTCTGACACACTATAGCGGACTGGGAGGGATGCACCGATTGTGCCCCATGCTACTCAGTAACACTGTAGGTGTGTTTCAGTGCTACCAAACACACACTTCTGGAACTTCTGGTGGGATTTAATTAATTTAATGTTGTTTGGTGATTCACTTGTTTTGTTTTACACTAACCAGTAGTTACAGTATATCATGGTGTGTGGACATAATTAGTGTGCATGTACTTTGTGTATTTAAATTCTCTTCTCTACGTATATATTGACAAAAGAAAGACCCATTGTTACTGTGCATGTCCCGACTGCACCCCATGCTTCTGTTATTGAGAATAAATGTGCACACACTGCATTCTGGTGTGACTGGTCCTCTCTGACCTGTGTGTGAGACCGTCCGACCGACAGATGCTACAGGAGCACGTCGGCCTAAAATATTAGGCTGACGATATTATTGAGTACACAATACACAGGTAACGTATATTGTCAGTAATAAATGCATACATTTGGGTGTGTGGGTCAACATAAAAATAATATAAAATAATATATAATTATAAATATAAAATCTATGAAATATAATAAAGATAAAAATCAGTACTAAGAAGTTTGTTATGCTGGCCAGTTCCACGTGCACAGTTACTTCGCTAATTGCTTTGCACAGCTTGCTTCTCTGTTTTTCTGTTTTATCATAAAAATATAGCAGTGGCAAAAAAAAAGGTTAAAAGCATGACTATGACGTCAGGGCTGAGTTTGCCCTAAATCAGCCTTGACTCATATGACCCAAGTGACTTTGTGTGGCTGTACTTTAAAAGTGATGTCCTATATTTCAGATATATAAAGTCACAATGTCAGTGTTAAAAGGGTATGAGACAGGAGCAAAGACAATGTGTGTGTGAGTGTGTGTACCAGTTGTTTGGCCTTCTCGGCTTCCTGCCGCCTGTGTTGTCTTTCCCGGCTCATGGCTTTAATCCTCTCCTCCCTCGCTGCCTCGCTCTCTCTCTGTCCCACCTTGGTGAGTTCCTCCTTCAGCGTCGTCTGTTGGCGTTCAAACCTGAAACACACAAACCAAACATGTGAACGCACGTAAAAATGCTTCCATTCATTGCACACTATCACCGGGTTTCACCATATCACCGGGAGGAGTTTCCAAACTCCTCTTATTGCAGTCAGACAGCTTCAAACATACACAGTACCTCCACAAGGTGGCAGAATTTACCATGCCATCAAACCAGTCAAATATGTGGGATATCTACAGGAAGATGTGCACATGATAATATGATTTCTCCTGTAATGAGAGGAATGACTACTGAGAGTGATATGTGCCTTGGTGATATTTCGATTGTGTATGAAAAGGTATACATCTGTTAGAACTGTCTTAGTATAACAGGTGTTAGAAGTTTCACACATGCATGATGCAGAGGTTGTTAAAAAATATCTCTGCAATGATCACTATGTTGCACTGGGGCATATTGCCCCTCTGTAGTTTTCCTGACTGAATCTTGAACAGAATGCAGGTGCAACACCAGCGCTTCACTGAACTCTTTTCAAGTGAAACAAAACCAGTTTGAAAGAGTTTAGAGCAGACTAGAGCTCCTATTAGCAACACATGCTGCTGGATGTGGCTATTTTGAATATTAACATTTAAACTCATCAATGGTGTGTGTGTGTGTGTGTGTGTGTGTGTGTGTGTGTGTGGATGTTTACGAGGCATAAATCAGCTTGATTTATCATCAGCCAATCAGAACCTGTATTACAAACCCACATTTTCTTCAACCCACCTTTTCTGTTCTTCCTTAGCGTAGGAGGCTGGTTTACTGGACTGGGTGCTGGGTTGGGCCCGGTGCTGGGGTCGAGGGCTGCGAGAGGCACCTACACAAAGATGAGAGTAGATATCAAAGTAAACTAAAACTAAAGTAGAAGACAAAGCTTTATGACTCTTAAAATGAGCCCTAATATACTGTAGATATAACTTGTAGTACCGGTGTAATTAAATTTCAAATGTCCTAAGACCTAACACTGTTTTTCCTTCTGAAAATGATCCTTTAAAATTGGGCCATCATATTCATAACACAGAACTGTATTAAAAATTAAAAGCTCCCCAAAATATCAGTGAGCATTCACAGGAAATAATCTAAATCAAAAATGCTGGCTGTAAGGTGCAAGGTGTATGGTGCATGGTACCTGTGTCTTTCTGTGGGCTTGAGGTTGGGGGTGTGCGTTCTGGAGGGATGTTGGCTACTCCTCTCATCCTCTGGAGAACATCTTCTGATAGCTACACACAAAAAGACAAAGACGTCAACACAAATCTGAGAGCCTAACATGGCCCTCAAATGTATTCATTCTTTGCAACATTAACAAAGAGAAGCCTTTCTGAAAGTTTCTAGAAACTTAACAGTTTGTCAGTGTCATGCACACCATGTGCCGTCACCTTTATTCAAGTATCACTTTATCTTTTCTAGGACTTTTCTAGTAACATCGATCTAAGGCAGAACACATAAACCAGCGACGTGTGCCAGAAAATAGTGGGTCACTGCAGCTCTATTTTATGTGTGTGCGTCCAGAGAAATGGTTAGCTACACCAAAAACCACAGTAGGCAGTACGAGTCACTGACTCACTGTTTCTATGACTCACAACATTTGAATGTGCGGGAAGTTCTGGTTAACAGGATTATCTGTACGCCTTAACATTTTCTTTTTTCTTAAGACATTAAAAAAATATATATTAATTACTGATATGCATGTAAAGAAACACACTACAAACTTCTAACTTGCTCGGTTTGCATGGGTTTATTTTTATTTTCCAAAAAATTACTTGACGAGGTCTGAAGATGCCTTCAAATCCAGTTGGAAATTTGAGTTAAATCCAGCTCTCATATATCACAGAAAGTAGAAACTTGCACTGGCAGTCATACATGTGTGTGTGTGTGTGTATGTGTCTGATTTTAACCTTTCGTTTTAAAAGCAACCTATTGTTAAAGACTAAAGATAATATCATCTCGAGGTGAAAGTGTCTGTTGAGATATCCACATATCGTGTACGTGTCATACCTGTGGTACATCACATCACTGCTGGGTGTGGTCAGGACTGCTCTACCTGTACCCAACCATTTTATTCTGGTGCATAGTTGCTACATATCAGTTTAAACCATCTTCCATTATGTAAAAAAAAAAAACTGTGAGGAATTTGGCTGCAAAGAATATGTTAGATAGTCTGTATGGGGAAACTGCTGCAATTACATTCTAGTCCATTATGTAATCCACGTGCAAAGACCTTTTGATGGATGTGAGAAAACTTGCTATAATGCAGCAAATGCAGCCGAATAATTATACTGCTGTTACAAGAAGAAGGCATCATTAATTATGTAACCCCAGGGCATACAAGCCATAATTACAGTCATTGTTATAATTACATTACAGTTTTTTTTATAAGCTTAAACGTGGAGTAATTTAGTATTTTACGGCAAACATGTCATGATTTGGGTGGGTTGTGTAAAATCCCGACATTTACAACAGCACTTGAAGGCAGCAGAACAGCGAACCAAAGCTCATCCGAAAACTGCCGAGTTTAAGCCAGGGTTATGTTCATACATGCTCTCATACTGAAGCCACAGCATACGAGGCTGTTAGTTTGCTCACGGGAATCACTCCTTTATTTAGCAATGCATACACAGTGCACCTGACATGTTCCAACAAAATACTAGGAACGTATACGACTGGTTCGACACTTAAATGCTAGCCGAAGTCCTTATCTTTAGCGTTGTTGGTAGCTAGCGAATCGTGAAAATGTGTCATTCCTGATGAATTTAGCTCTGCTAGGTGGATAACGTGCATGCCGAATTTACCCGAGGACCCTGGAGGTTACTATAAGATGTCGGTCATCTGTCAGGACACCTTTCTTTACCCACAAGTAATGCGTACTTATACTTGCAGCTTATCATGACTGTAGTTTGGCGTAGAGAAAAAGGGGGTATGTTTCAGGGTCGTCCATCGACCTGTACCAGCCCCTGCATCCCTTTACATCCTCCTCGCTCCAGCGGTCGCTTTACAGGATGCAGACTTAACGTCGGTTCAACCGAGAACAAACTGGTGGCCGGTTTACCGTGCAGTAACAAGCTAACGGCTAGTTAGCCCTCGGCGTGATATTAAAGTTAGCATGGCTTATCAGAGCGCTAGCTAAATTAGCATTACCTTGACTCCCCGGAGAATCCTGACTCTGTCCTCATCATCGACACCGAAAGACACCTTTCTGGTCGTGCTCTCTCCCGAACCCATGTCTCCTGGCGTTGAGTGACAGTTTTGGTCTTGACCTTGCGTACAACAGTGTTACTAACATGAAATAGTGCGTCCTGCCCAATGACAGAATAAGTGACAGATGGGATCTGGGTTGCCAGATTCTTTTTACACCACCCCCTCTCGCAGAGCTGTATAAAACCTAAAAGAGAGAACGCTTTGCTATTTAAATGGTGATGAGATTAATGAAGCATCTCAAACCTGCTTCTGTGTCATCATGTGTAAATCGCGTGTTTTACACGTGGAATTATGTAAAATAAATTCATTTATTTTAGTTACCTATTTATAGAAGAACCTGGCAACCCCAATGTCGTAAACTGAAGCACGCTTTAATGAATGAATTGTCAGCTGTACTCTATCTTCATACGAGCTACATACACACACACGCGCGACTGTGGATGCGCAAAAATTTTGCCAGCAGACACTTTATCATCAGTTTATTTGTAGCATAAACACAAGCATGGCTCATATTCTGTCTAAATGTCAGTGTTTACGGTAGACAACCACAAAACAAACACAGCAGACTTTCACTTGACTTTCAATAAGACACACAAACGGAAACATGCTACTGTAGAAGTAAAACTTAAAAAAAAAATGAATAACCCCAAAAACCCCAGAATGAATTTATGGAACACCTGCATTGATGTATACTACTACACTGATCTACTGTACTAAAAATCATGAAAATCATGAATTAAAAAAATGTTGTAAACAAATGATTTTGTGATTAAAATGCTCCAGTTCTGTAATGTAGTCACACTAGATAGCAAATGAACACTTCTGTATATTAGTATAGCATTATAAGGTTTACCAGAGGTTGAGGATTTATTTGTGGTAGCTAAAGGTCTGAATTGTGGAACGCTGAGTAAGGAAGTTCTCCTCTACAGAACACATGAACGCGCTATAATGGCAGATTTAAGAGTCAATCTGCACGTTTTACTGTATTTGGATAAAGAATAACAACTTGCTTGAACACCCAAATAAAGCCTATACGTGGGAAATATCAAACAATAGAAGTGTTCACATCCCCCTGTGCAGTGTAATCCAGGACTCTGGTGTGTTTGAATGGATACTGAATGCTGGGTAAACCGGCTCCCTAAACACAGCCCTGAAGGTGTGAAGGTGCTCCCTGCGCCCTTTGGTGCTGTGGAACGTCAACGTCCCCGCCTCATAGTCCAGTGCTATCTCAATCCTCAGCGGCTGAGTGGTCATTTCCCTCAGAGCTACATTACAGGAGGACTGACACACTGTCAGCTTGCCGTTTTTCCACTGCAGGCGCCAGGACACAGAGTTGTGTCCTAGACGACTGTGGTCACCACGCCGAGGGATGCTCTTGTAACACGCACCCACAGACCACATGGTGCTGGTCCCCACTTCTACCACCCAAATGTGCTCGCCGCCCGAGAACCCCTGGCTGCACAGAACCTGCGGTTGCGCTTGTAAACCGCTCAGGGTGTTCTGCATACTGCTGCTTGGAGGGGCTGTACTTGACCGTGCGCAGATCATTGGAGACTACCAGGCTGGGGTGGGCAGTGCAGAGGTTAAAGGTGAGCTCCAAAGGGTTGAGGAGGATATGGAGAGAATCCAGCAGGCGGACCATTTCTGTGCGGAAGTCTTGGGTTTTGAGACCTGTCTGGAGACGTTTGGAGTTGAGCGGAGTTTTTGAGGGGATCTTCGAGGGAATGGCGCCTGTGACAGCTTCTCTCAGCTTACATTCAATCAGCACGAACCTGGAGAGCAGAAGCATCACCTCAGTTGATCTTCATATCATTACATGAAGCTCACACTTTCCTTAAAGTGTATACACTTATCTGCACATATCACGTGTAAAATCTTTGTATGTTGTAAAAGAGCTAATAGCTAATAGTGTCAATTCATCTGTGAAAATACCGAGGTGTTATTTCTTTCACTGGACTTCAGTGAGAAATTTCCCACTTATATGCATTTGTTGATTTTACTTGCGGTATAGATCTGTGTTGTACCTCTGTATGAACGCGCATGGGTCTGTCTCATTGAGGGCCTCTGTGGCACTGTGCTGGGCCTCCAGTAACTGATGCTGTTGCTCTTCGAGTGCACTCAGGCCGAGCTGCCAGCTTTTTCTGCGCTGGCCTCTCTCCTCCTCCAATAGCACATGCAGGCGCTCCCTGTACCTGAACACAACACAACAACGGTACATAAAATGGAGCTCCCATCAGAAAACTTCATCATAGTGGTTTTCCACTTTGAAATAGAATCGTCCTTCTCCTATTATTACTAGAATTGCTTCTATACAAATATTTGTTTCACATTTTCATACATTAATTTGGATAAGTGGGCGATTTCTATGTGAATATTTTGATATTGTCAAATGTTAAATTCCTGCTTAGCTGAGTATATAGAAAACCAGCGAAACTTCCCATTAATATTTGTTACTGTACTAATAACTAATTCATGTAGCTCACATATTTGACACATGATAGCAGTCTAAAAAGGCTGATTACATCACATGTACGATGAATTTTGGCACATATTCTTATCTGTGAAAGTTGATCCTGTTCTTCAAGCCTGAATGAGGAAGTGCTGCTCGTAATCTGATGCACGTGTTATATAAAACAATTTTAAAAAAACCTTCATCAATACATCATACAGCCACTTACTAAAAGTTAGGATTGTGTTCAGAGTTACAGATCTTCCTTATTAAGAGTTTAACATTGAAATAACCTGCTTTGTCAGAACTGTCTGGGTGTGGTTTGATTAACAATGCTAAGAAACAATAAACCCAACAGTTATTATTAGATCCTATTTAGAATGTAGCCTACTGCTGATCACTGCATGAAAGTATATGACATCAACTTTGTCCAAACCCTGCCCACTTAAAAAAAGGAGAGACGCTGACTGAGAAACCAGCACAGGACTAACTGAGAGAGAAGGAATCTTTTATTACTACTGTACATCAGTTTATCAGCTTGAGGACACCACATGTTGCTTTTACAGGCGGTGTCAGTACCAGCTGACGTGCAGTATATTACCTGTCCACTAACGCAGCCATGCTGTCCATGAAAGTGACTGCCTTGTTGACCAGTTTGTCTCCTATAGCTTCAGAGGCTCCTTGTTCCTCTGCTGTCTTCTGCAGGAGAGTCTCAGTCATCTGCAGCCTGCAGGAGACCGCCTGCAAACACACATTTAATGCATTTGATATGTGTATGTGTGTGTGTGTGTTTAACTCTTCAAAGAGCAAATCTGGAATGACTGCGTGTACTTTTCTTGTAACAAGCTGTTAAAAAGGCACAAATGTATTTTAAGTATTCAGTCACATGTAACTGAGAACTCGACCTGACGCCGTCAGAAATCATCACACCCTATCTCACCAGTCAGACAGTTTTTGCATTCTTAAAGCACAATTTCATTGTTTCCCACAGGTATGAATTAATGCTCAACAGTCTGCACTCTGTGTGCTTGTGAATTATTTGTTCTACTTGTTTGTAATATTTGAAAACACGGCCCCTGACTGAATAATTTACTGCTAATTAAAGGGCAAATCCAAAGAAAAGTTGGATTTGAACACAAGTAAAAAATACTTTCATGATTCCTTCATTATTGCAAACATTATTCTCCTTGCTTGTCAAATTGTATGCTTGCCTGCACACAAATTGTGCCATGCAATGACTAGAAGAATCACTAGATTACTAGTTTAATTGTCTAACGTTTCTCTGTAATTACTAACAAGTTGCATAGTTCTTTCCAGGAAACTTACCCATGGCAATAAAAAAATATCCTGTAATTTACTTTGGCAGCAGTTCCCCATATTTTATTAGCTGTGTGGAATAGAAGTCTAGTTAACGGAAACAACAAAACTACCTTGCTGCGGCTCTCCAGTGCTCGTCTCATCTCCTCTTCGGCCACACTGAAGGTGAGAACGTCGTGGTTCTGGTGATGGCCTTCTATGAAGCATGTGGCACAGAGCAAGGTCATGTCGTTGGAACAAAAGTACTCAAGGGGTTGACGATGGTTGGTACAGCCCTTCATCCCCAGCTCATTCAGGGGCTCCACCACGGCGTGTGACTTGAAAGATTCCTTTTCCTGGTGTCTCTGAAAGTGTCTGGAACACAACGACACCTCACACTTCAGGCAGGTCTTCACAGCCACCGACTGCTCATCTATACACTGGTCGCAGAAAATCACCGTTCTCTCGGGCTCAGGCTCGGGATGCCCCTCCAGCTGCAGCACTGTGGCTCTGAACCCCTCGATGATGCTGGACAGTTTGAAGTTTTTCTGCAGGGTCTCCACACCTTGATATTCTTCACGGCACTCTGGGCAACGGGGAAGTGTTTTGTCATTCTGGTTAGTGTCAGCGGTCTTCCAGATGCAGACTCGACAGTAGTTGTGGCCACAGGGGAGAACCACCGGATCCGAGTAGAGCTGAAGGCAGATGGGGCAACTCAGCTCGTTGGCTAGCTGCTCCTGTGGCTTGGAAAAAGACATGATGAGAGGCGATGAGGTCAGTGGATTTACTTGTCGGTTATCTCTCTTCTCTTCACCACTCTTGCTGTCAAACCCCCATCGTACTTCACCTCCAACTTTTGTCCTAAAACTATCTTTCGTCTCTTCGTCACACTGTCTCTTCTCTCCACTACAGGCTACAGGCGAGTCTGCAAGGACAACAGGTAATACAGGCTGTACACACAGAAAACAAGGAAGTAACGAGCCTTCAAGTATTTATCGGAATGGCAGGAGGTGTATTCACAAATGTGTGCAGGGCAGCATTCCTTTCCAAGAGGCCCTGTTGTCTGTGCTACCAGGAATTCATACCACCATAGAGGTTGCTGTTGATGGTAAACATATGCTACAGGGTATCACACACAAGTCCTCAGGACTCATTTTGAAACTGGAAAGGAGTGTCAGGACCCTTCTTTACCGGAAACATCAGAGCACAAATCCAAATCCAGGAAAGGAAGGTTATAGCTTCATCAGTTGATCACTTGAATGTCCCCACACATTGTGTATAAAACTCTTCAGATAGTAGGACATCTTTATCCAACAGCAGCATTGTTCGGTTCATAGTGTGCATGTAAAGTTATTGTACAGGTGTCTGTGTGTGTGTTGCGTGTGCTTGCATATACAGTAAATGAAGGAACCTGATATCGTACACAGAGTAAAATGAAGTCTCCTGTTGACTGTAAACACAGCAAAGGGGAGACACTCTTTGCTTCCACCTGCTTGCTTCCAATGTTTTATGTTTTAATAAAGAATCTAGGCGGGGGATCCACGACAAAAAAAAAATCAAAAGCACTTCAACGAAAGCAAAAGAGCGTTCTCCAAAATTAGACACCGAGCTGTTTGAGAGTGCTGCCTCCACCTGTTTCCAAAATAACTGATAAGTGCAGGTACTGTATCCCAAATCCCTGTTTGATGAAAACATAACTCGTATGACCTCGTGAGTATGCTCAAGCATAGAAGTCAGTTCCTGAAATAGACAATGTTTACCCATTGACTGGCCATAATTCTGTCCACAGAGAAATGTGGTTATCTCTCAGGCTGCTGAAACTGTCACATTATTTATTAGAAGCGATGTGTCACTGCTAATATGCGTCCCACCTTTCCATCATTATATAGGTCAACACAAAGTTGCAATGAGCTGATGTGCCTCAAAACACTCATACACTTCAGTCGTGTCAGCACTTTTGTGAATAATGTTTTAGGCTGCAAACAGTGGTGTGTTGACACAAAGACCTCAAGAAGGACTTCTGCTGGGCACAGAGCCAGGGAGCATGTGACAAAAACTCATTTAAAAGATCAAATGAAGGTGTCATTTAGCTCAGTTGGTAGAGCAGCCGCCACACGTATAAAGGCTCAGTCCAACCTGTGACTCCTTGTCCTTGTCCTCCCCCAGTAAGTATGTGTACGTCTGCATTGTAAACTACAAGTCTTATAACTCCTCTTATAACAGAGAGCTGTGAGATGTTGTATATCACATCATTGTAAATACATGGGATGAGATTACAGCACTCGTGAAACTTCAGGCGTCATCTCTGGCTCCACCTTGTGTACCTAAAGGGTCAGTTCAACCACATCAACAACAAAAAAAGAAATTCTCAACTTGAGTAGTAACCCGTTTAGTGACCAAGTTTTCACGCATCCATGCTTGAGAAGCAACATTTGAATTGCATTTTGTGATGTTCAGTGAAAAACGGACAAATACACAAGACAGAGATGGATATGTTCAACCCATTATACAGTAATGAAAACATAGTTCTGCGTATTATATTCCATTTCTGCCATATTCTGTAAAGAGAGCTGCCTAAATCTGACACTGGACCGGTAAAACACAAATATGGTTCCTGAGCTCCTGACATGGTCCCTGATCTATGGTCAAGTCGCTGTGATGGAATCAGGCTGTAAAGAGTTGATTCTCCTCCACGACAACTTGTGCTAATGACTCAGTCAACAAATGGGACAGGAGGGTTTAACCAACCCTTACCCTAAGCCTTTGGCAATATTCCATTCAAAATGTATTTCCACCTTCTTCATATTCTAAGTGGTGAATGGGCCTTTCTCTTCCGAGAGCTTTTACACTCTGCATCTCCTCCACAGAAATTCATGTGCTGCTGGCATCGGCTGCCATGCGAGGTGCCAACTGCTCATCAGTTTTCATACACCACACATTCACACACTGATGGCACAGATTTCAGGAGCAATTTGGGGGTTCAGTATCCCAGGAATACCCAAAGACATGACATGCAGACCGGAGAATCGATCATCTGATTGGATGACGACCTGCTCTACCTCCTGGGCCACAGCCATTTTCCAGCATATCCAGCTGGCTGCAGAGGGTGAGTGAGAGTGTTGGGCATCTCCCCCCAGCACCTAATGTTCTGGCCCACTCTATCAGCCATATGAATACCCTGATTCAAGGTGACGCAAGAAACTGGCCACAGTAGGCATGCGTCATGCGTGTACCCTCCATGAGAAGGACTGTGAGTAGCTCCTGGGCGCTCCCATCACATCTGAGACTCAGTACTTTAAAATCATCTATTGTTTTTTTGTTGTTGTTGTTGTTTTTAAAACTATTTTCAAGTTTGACTTTGTGTGGCCTGACGTGTTAAAAAGTCATTCTATTCATTAGAAATCCAACAGTTATATTCTTTTATTCGATTTTGTATTCTTACAGTGTATTGTGTATGCTGTTTGCTACATTTCTAGATAACACTTTGCTAAGTATTGTACACATTTGTCACATTTGAATTCCATCAAAGTACAGTAAATTTGCAACCTTTAGGTCATTT
The DNA here is from genome assembly GCA_014281875.1 of Nibea albiflora. Lineage (NCBI taxonomy): Eukaryota > Metazoa > Chordata > Actinopteri > Sciaenidae > Nibea > Nibea albiflora. Next base: position 19,884,865 of record CM024793.1, on the reverse strand, counting down.
ACTCATCAACCACCAGGTGGCACTAAAATATACCACTGTGTTATGGTAGTCGATGCCTCAGCCACATTATGTGCATCATATACTGTTTGGTCATCAGGTTACGTTTGTCCTTTTGCTCAGGATTTTGCTCTGCTGTGCTTGAATTACAAATTATAAAAGATAAGATAAGATAAGGGCACTAGGAGGAGTATATCCTGAACAAGTCAGCAGTTCATCACAGGACACATAGAGTCGAAAACAACCATTCAGACTCACATACACACGTATGGCCAATTTAGAGTCAGCAATTAACCTAAGTGCATGTCTTTGGACTCAACATGCAAACTCCACACCGAAAGGCCCTAGTCAGGGTTCAAACCAGGAACCTTCTTGCTGTAAGACAACCAAACCACTGCAAACCAAATCTATCAAATCCACCTGTTTGAAATCAGGATTGTTCAGCAGCTGATGACAGTAGCGAGAATGTTGCACAATACTCAAGTAATTAAAACATGACCAGTACAGTTGAGTCCAGCTACTTACAGTGATTATTCCAACAGAAGTCCTCCTGGGAACTCCAAGTGGCATGCAAATTAAAACTGCTCCAATGGCAGATGTCCAGCCTGAGGAAAAATAAAATGATATTGGACACAAGACAAAGCTCTTTTGGACCATGAGCTCCACAACATAAAACTTTACCTCTGACTGAAGGTAAACAGTCAGACTTAGCTAGTGCTAAGTATACCCTACAACAAGCACCCTGATTCCTTAAAATCTGTGCAAAACAAGGACACTCAAAAGACCTGAACATGACCAGCATACTATGTGGTTGTCTGTTACAGGGAGAGCAGGAGAGCAAAGCCATCGATGTGAGGAAAAGATGAAGAGCACCATATGCCATAAATAAGTAAATAAACTGGAAACATATAAAGCCTTATAAATTCCAAACGAAATATATTCCTACGTCTGAGATCATTAAAATGATGTCTGTTTAAAAAAAAATTTACTCCGTTTACGTAAGCGCGGGCAGCACAGAGTCATGGGATTACTTGCATGCGATCACTTGAATGTGGTGCGAGCATGGGAAACTATGCAAACAGTAGTCGAGTGTATTAAGCCACTAAAGTCAAAAACAATAACAGTCTATAATCCAGCATCTTCCTCTCTCTCACGTATCAGATATACTATCCATCCAAGTACTTTTATGTTTTACTCTAACAAAGTCAAATGAACTGAAAGCATTTCAGTTTTTTGCAGCAGGTAAATGAATGGATTCTTTTCCACAGTTATAATACTGATGAATGAATCTGAATGATATACACGTGATGGCAGTCCTGTGTTTCTGACTTACGCTTACTTTTAATCTACACATTGCTTCAACCGTCATGTTCTCATTCTATTCTTTATTACAGACCTTTCCCACTGCCTGCCTGTGTTTCCTCTGGTAAGTTTGGTTTATTATTATTATTAATAATAATAATAATAATAATAATAATAATAATAACAATAATAATAACAACAACAACATGAATACTAATAATGTATCATAATAATAATAAACTGAATTAACATTTTCCAATCATTGCTTTTAAGATTTGTACAATTAAAACATAAAAGAATGATCTTTGGTCATTCTGGTCGGTTTTTCTGTTATCTCACTAACAATGCCTCCTCACTACAATAAAATTCAATACAATCAGAAACTTAATTCTTTGAATTGATAAAGTTGAACCAGTCCCTCACTGAAACTGGGTTGATATATCTTAATGATCCATTTTGGAGCCATTGTCAGGAAAATGAGTTATTAGCCTTGAATTCTGAACTTGGCAAAGATGTAAGATTCATTGGAAAGAAAAGGGTTGATGTGTTTGTTCATGAAGTCAAGTTAAACCTAAAGGTATGTGACTTGAGTCCACACCTCTGATGGTACAGGTTCAGTCCTCCATACTAATAATGAGAATCCATTTGTCTTCAGGGTTGGCAGCAGTTGTTTCCGTCTTTTGCATTGGACTGGTGTCAGGAGCTGCAGGAGGTCTTCTGCTGGGAGCGACAGCAGTCGTTATGCTTCAGTCCCTGGAGCTTCTGGCTGACAACAGGCCGCTCATGGACCAGTTAGAAAATCACATCATGGATAATGTTTATTACCTTAAATATAATAATATTGTTTATGACATTCACATATCCGTACTTGCAGTGATGTTTGGTGTTTTTTCCTCAACCTTGTCATTAGCTGCAGGTATCTATATTGGATTATCAACATATTCACTGGTGATTAAAATAAAAGGTGAAGCAGCGATGGGGAAGGCCCTGATGTGGGCTGGCCAAGTATGTCTCATGGGTGTCACTGTAACTGGATACATTGTGGGCCTCACTTTAGAAAGTTTTCTCTCCATTCTTTTAATACGACTATGTCTCTATGTTTTTTAATTTCAGTACCAGTAACATGGCTGGTGGTTCCAATGATCATTGAGATCTGTTGTAAATCACGTAACTCCGATCTAATTATCTGCTTGTTTTTCACGCCACTTGCTGCATGGATTACATTTTTAATAAGTACCTTGTGTAAAATCAGGATATATCTTGTAGCTGTTTTGATTCCTACAATTATGGCTGCAAGAGAATTTGAAAATGTCTTCAAACTAACTGCTGTAACTGTGCCACTGATGTTGATCATTTCTGATGTATAATTACATTGCAGGGTGGCAGATTGTCTTCTTACAGTCACCAACATCCACAAACATTAGCAGTGCTGTAGCAGAGGCCATTTTTGTTGGAGTTTTAGCTTCTCTGCTGTGGACTGTTACTGTAGGAATGTCTTTATTTGTGTCCTGGCAAAGAGGTGGAGCATTTAAAATCTGTGCTTCTGCTGCAGCTTCTGGTGCAGCAGTTTTAGGTGCTATAAAGATGGCTCTACCTGTGCTGGGTCCAGGTCCCACGATAGGAGCTCTGATAGGGGTGGCAGGGGCAGTAGGGGTTTCTCTTTCTGCAGCAGCGGCAGTAGCAGACCAATATGGACAAGCACTACGCCCTCATGGGGTTGTAGGAAGATTGGGGATGACAGTGGGGGCTGCTGTCGGAGCTTTTCTATCCTCATGTGTTCACAGCGGGCTGTCAGATATGTTCATGGCTCTGTGTGCAGCCACAATTCCTGCTGGAGCGTTTTTTAGACTGTTTTTTCAGTCCATACATTCAGACTCTGAATCAGGAAAAATTCTTGTGTTTCTATGGGTATAAAAAAAGACAAAAACAAAAGAAATTACTATACTATGCTATACTATACTATACTATATTATACTATACTATACTATACTATACTATAGGAACCAGATACTCAATGCCATACCACACCACAGTAAGATAAATTATTAGAAGGGTTTCAAAAGCACTAGTTAACTTTAAATGGAGAAAATGCTATCAAGATGGAAGGTGGATGCATATTAACCACCCATGTTGAAATAAGCATTCTAGAGAGTTTATCAGTCAATAGCATGCATGCATCCTCAATCAATGTTATGTTTAAATGTCATTTTGACAGGGTTATTATATCTCACATTATACCTCTCATTCTGCTTACAGTAACAGATTGTTAGCTTGTTTCATTGTATGTTTCTCAGGAAAATGAAACCATTCTTGTGTCTGATTGTTTCATGTCTGTTTATATATGATTATTATTTTATGATTATCTTTTTTATGCACCATGTATATTGTGAGCCATTGTAAGAAGTTAGTTTCCCTGGTGTACAATCAATAAAGTCTATCTTATCTTATCTTACTGTAAGGATAAAGTTATACCTCATGTATGATGACCTCTGGTGGCGCTTGACTGACTTTTACAAGACATAACTGGGTTTAAAACAAACTGGAAGTGCAGTCTCAACCTCAGCTTCAGCAGGACACGGCGATAGGGTTCAAGAGATCATGTGATTTTGTACATGCCAATGCAGATTAAAACCTGTCCTAAATCTTAAACTATTAAGAGAGCTATTGTTAAAAGCTACTTATATTCCAGAGGACAGTTGGTGAAGCCATGCTCTCTGTAATTCATGGCGTTGTGTGATCATCACATCATCATAAGTACTTTTTGGTTTTGTTTCTATAGCGATCCTAAATGAATCTCATATCTTTTCAAACTGCTCTCCTCAGCTCGCTCTCTCTTGTTTTAACTGCAAACAACAGACACTGGGTGGTGCTTACTGGGAGATCTTGCATGACAGCCAAGTCAACTTGATCAACAAACTCAGAACCTGGTCATCAACATTCTTCACTGGGCTAACAATTGGACAAAGATCTACCACAAATACCACAAGAATAAAGCTGCCTACAGTCAACACCAACCGCAACCTCAGTGTATGACTCATAGTGTCATAGTGTTGATAGTGACAGTTTAGAGATCAGGAGCCAGACTGACATAGACTAAACTTTCTATTTGTTTTCCACATTGAGAATTTTATAGGCAGTCTTTTTTAATATTTAAAGTAACATGTTTAGTAGTACTTTACCAACTTTTCTTGGTGGGCCATTTTGGTTCAGTAAAGTTGGTTGATTCCTGAAAAGACTTAGACTGACAGTTACCTTTGTTGGTCTTATCTGAGGAATGTTCCTGTTACAGAAGCTTGCACTTCCAGTTTTGTGTTGGACTCATGAAAACCATTCTACAGTGTCGAGCTTCGCTCATTCTGTAACCGAGGAGTCCATAAACAGTTTGGAGTGAGGAATTTTCATTGGATTTCACCATTTGAAGAACATCACAGAAGGTGTGGGCTGTGAAGAAACAGAGCTGAAGACTGACATTAGTTTGCCGCCACCTGTGAGCTGATTCACGGACAATGGACCAATCTGACGCTGGTGAGCTTCCTTTATGCCTCAACACAAAGCTGAGATCTTGGGTCTCTGCCTTAAAGGATAAATTCACAGTTTTTCAAGTCTTAAAACAGACAGTCAGATGCAGCTGTTGCTTGCTGTAACCGCTCCACCCTGTTTATACTTGTGTAGTTTCATGTTCTTCTCAGCAATCATCGTGAAATAGAAATCATCTCATTAATATCTTAACTGGGTTTTGTGAAGATTAACTGTATTTTGGCAGAAGATGATGATACGTGTAAATTTCTCTTTCATGTGTATCAATCTCTTTTTCATTCATTTTTTTCTCAGATCAGCTGAACCTTCTGATTCACCCAGTTACAGCAGACAACAGCAGGGTGAACAGGTGAACTAAATCCATTTTTTTTTCAGTAACCACCTGATGCTCATATTAAGTCAACGCAACACAATATAACAGTCAGTCCTCCAGTACCTGTCTGTATCTCAGATAGTAGATATGCTATCCGTTCAATTCGTAAAGGTAGTGTTTTGTATTTACCTGTAACAAATTCAAACTGTTTTAGTTTTAGATCTTTTAATTTACTCATTGCTTCAACCTTGACACTGTTGTCTTATTTTTTATTACAGTACGATCACACCACTTGCCCGTGTTTCCTCCGGTAAGTTTTGCGTGTACACTCTTGCATGAAATAATGGTACTCAGAGATGGGACAATGTTTGTTTTGGAAGTCATAATGAAGTCTCAAGTCAGGTCCCAAGTAAAGAGTCAATCACAATTCAAGTCATAGTCCTAAAAATAAAATTTAAAAAGTCCCCAACAAGTTTATATGCATTTATTAATTTTAAAAGGGTGGTAAAACTGAAGAAATGAATCAATACATTAAAATGAATTCATAATTGTATTCATTACAGTACTCAAACAAACTTTATGACATTAAACAGGACAAGTGTTTATGATTTAGTGGCATCTAGCTGGTAGATGCTGATTGGAACCCCCTCACTTCACCCGCGTGAGTGGGAAATGCAGGAAAAACGCTTGATGTAGTTCACCACTCAACATAACATACTCCATGAAAGAGGACAGTGGCATCTATAGATGTAAAAGGCTAATTCTACCATAACAAAAACATAATGATTCTTATTTTCAGGTGATTATACACCAATGAAAACTGGATATTCTATTTCTACTATACTCTGTAATTGGATTTTAGATCTTACACACTGGACCTATTGGCTGATTCTGTGACATAATTACAATCATTTGTACATGCTGAGCTTCTGTTAAATACAGTTGTCTTTATAACTAATCCTATAAACATTTATGTGCTTATAATTGGTAACAGCAAATAAGTCTTCAAGTAAATGTACTGCTGACCTTGGTGACCTTGGTTTAGTATTTAAAAAGACAACAGTGGCAGTTAATGGCAGTCTTTCACTTCTGGGTGTTTTTGTTAAATCTAACACATGCTGTCCTGCATGACGTCCTACACTTTGTTCACTGCAACCACCTCCCTTGGACTTCTATGCAGCTCAACAGTGAAGCTTTTTGTTCTATTGTAAAAAAATATTCCATTGAGCATAATCCCGGCAGCATTTACATTTTCACAAATAACTAATACACACTCAGTTGGCGGATTATAAGGTTCGGTTTTTATTGAAACTGTTTTAGAGAGGAGATGCTGCAGCTGATGAACTCATTTAGTGTAGGCTAAATACCAGGCACACCTCACTGTACTGACACGTTTCCTGCCCAGGATGTGCACGCAGCAGGGGAGTAGAAAACACATTGGCAAAATGTAACAGCAGTTTTTTAGGATTCGAAGAAACCTGCAAGAAGACTATTGTTGAGAAACAGCAATATATGCTCAGTTCTTGTCCTAGCGGCCCAGGGCTTGAATCCGACCTGCAGCCTGGTACTGCGTGTCATTCCCCATCTCTCTTCAGCTGTCTCTGTCAAAATAAAGCTTGAAAAGAAATATCTTGAAATTCATTCATTACGTGTACCTGATAAACTGCTTTCTAGGAGACAGGGTTGTTATATATTATATCATCTCTTGTCTTTCTGCACTATCAAAGACGTCTTTCCTTTCTGCTTGTGTACAGTGAATGTCTGCTGTCAGACTGAGTCACTGAAGTTCTTTGTCAGGAAAATTACTTTATCAAGTTCTATCTTTCAGTCCTCCATACTAATAATGAGAATCCATTTGTCTTCAGGGTTGGCTGCAGTTGTTTCCGTCTTTTGCATTGGACTGGTGTCAGGAGCTGCAGGAGGTCTTCTGCTGGGAGCGACAGCAGTCGTTATGCTTCAGTCCCTGGAGCTTCTGGCTGACAACAGGCCGCTCATGAACCACTTAAAAGCGCAAATTAGGCCTACGTATAATGATTATTATTCTATTGAACATAATGACATTGAGATATCCATATTTGCAGTGATGTTTGGTGTTTTTTCCTCAACCTTGTCATTAGCTGCAGGTATCTATATTGGATTATCAACATATTCACTGGTGATTAAAATAAAAGGTGAAGCAGCGATGGGGAAGGCCCTGATGTGGGCTGGCCAAGTATGTCTCATGGGTGTCACTGTAACTGGATACATTGTGGGCCTCACTTTAGAAAGTTTTCTATCCATTACTTTTAATAGCGCTATTTTGCTGTGGTTTGTTATTCCAGTAGTAGTGGCACCTATGATTCAGATCATAGATGAGTTTTGGTTCAAATCGGATAGGAACACTTTCTGGGGTTTTATACAAGGTGCTGCATGGTGTGCATCTGTAAGTTTTTACATACGGTCAAATCTTCTAGCTGTTTTTACCCCTATTATAGCTTCTACAGCTATTATAGTTGCAAAGGTACTTAAACAATCACACTTCCACAAGCTTACCACTGCACCTGTGCCATTGATGTTGATAACATCTGATGTATATAACACTGTAGGGCAGCGGATTGTTTTCTTACAGTCACCAACATCCACAAACATTAGCAAGTGCTGTAGCAGAGGCCATTTTTGTTGGAGTTTTGGCTTCTCTGCTGTGGACTGTTACTGTAGGAATGTTATTATTTATGTCCTGGCAAAAGGGCGGAGAATTTAAAAACTGTGCTACTGCTGCAGCTTCTGGTGCAGCAGTTTTAGGTGCTATAAAGATGGCTCTACCTGTGCTGGGTCCAGGTCCCACCATAGGAGCTCTGATAGGGGTGGCAGGGGCAGTAGGGGTTTCTCTTTCTGCAGCAGTGGCAGTAGCAGACCAGTATGGACTAAGCCGCTATGGGGTTGTAGGAAGGTTGGGGCTGACAGTGGGGGCCGCTGTCGGAGCTTTTCTATCCTCAAGTACTCACAGCGGGCTGTCAGGGGTGTTCATGGCTCTGTGTGCAGCTGCAATTCCTGCTGGAGCTTTTACTATACTGTTTTTACATTCCAAATTATGGATACTGTTTGTGTGTTTCTGGATGTGCTTATATACAGTCTTCATATCACTTACCCGCACTGTTTGGTCCAATAGTGTACTTTGTGTGTTTAGTCTAGGTTGTGTGTATGTATATATGTTGTTTCTGTTGTAAGGAACATTTTATTTGCCAGAATATAATACAATACACACGGTGACACCTTCTATGAAGACCACACCTATAATGCATCATGGCGACATTCATAGTTAATTATTCATGACTGCGCTCATCAACAGTCATAAAACATATACATACATACATATAGATGTAGAGGATTCTGCAGTTTACTTAAACCTGAACTTGCAGACCTTACAGCTCTGCTAAAGCAAGCAAAGGTTCAGGTAAAGATCACAGACCTTTCCTGAAACCAGGGTGGGCAGTCAAACCTCAGCTCTGATGACCTCTAGTGGCGCTTAAGTGATTCCTGCAAGATGCAGCAACTGGGTTTAGAATAAACTGCAGGTGCAGTTCAAACCTCTAGAGACACAGCAATGACCTTTAAGAGACCACTCGTCTATGTGTACCACAGGGGCTTGGAGCACTGTTTAATTTTAAAGCTTTGACTGTACACAAAATGTTCCCGTTCAGAATAAAGAACCCACGTGATATTTGTGTCCTGTTCCAGTTTTACTAGCATCAAATTTCATATTCTTCATTTCATACTCATATTTTTGTGGATGCCAAATGAGACACTAATTTTTCACTATTTCAGCCACATTTCTAAAGGCTTTGAAGCAATATTAAAATAAATATTTATTTTTTAAATGGCAAATCAAGCATAGCCTTAGATGTGATTTTCAGCTTGTGATGCATGTTTGTGTTGTGAAGTATGAAAGGACTGAAGTTTAAATACTACACATCTAAATTCACCAGGAGTGATGGTTTTACTGATGCAGTCATTACAAATTATTTTGATTGCAGTTTTGAAAGTGTAACAAATTTAGAAGCACTCACCAAACAGTGAGCAGTCATCTTTTTTGTTTGTTTGTTTAGTTAATAAACCTGTTGCACGCTTAAATATTATTTGTGCACAACCTGAACCTGAAATCTAAGAGTCTGTGTGCAAGTTCAACGTTTCTGACGTTTACCTTTGTTTATCACAGCTAAGGAATGTTCCTGTTACAAGGTGAAGTTCTAGTTTTGTGTTTGGCTCGTATACAAAACCATTCCACAGTATCAAGCTTGTTTCATGTTGTTTCTCAACTGTATCATGTATCAATATCTTCATTGTTTTTGACCATATTTGAATGATATCACAGATTTATTTAAATGAAAAGTGGGAATAGCAGAAAAGAAGAAGTGTTGCATGTGAGTTGAAGACTAATTCTTACTGTCATCTGTGAGCTGCTTCACAAATAAAGAATGAACCTGACACTGGTGAACTTCCTTTACATCTGAACGCGCCTGCTGAGTTTTGGGTCTCTGCCTACGAGATTCAGATTTATTCAATATTTAGCACATTTCCCATAAATCTGGCCACTGTTGCTAATTTTGCATTTGCCCCTCTATTGCAGAGATTTGAGGAACAGAGGACTCATGACAAGCAATATTGAGACAAGCTGCCCAAGCCTCTTACAGCTTTTTGACAATAATAATTTCAATTGCTTGTCCCTGAAAGTAAACAAAAGTAGTCATCTGGAATGGACATTATGGCTCACAAACACCAGAGGTGACTGCAGAGTTTGGGGGATAATTCTCAGTGGGTTCCTCGATATGAAAGTATGGAATTATGAGTAAGTTTGTGTGTCAGAAATGCTGTCCAACATCGCAATAATGGCTCAGACGTGCTTTAGCAGACACTGTCCATCTGATGCAAGAATCATTCCCCTTTTAGCTCTGATTTGGTCTCCACCAACTCTGGAGCGACATATTTGCCTCTATGTGCAAAAATGATGGCATTCACACGTCACTTGCTAACTTTGTTTTCTGTTGGTTTATCAGAGATTTTTCATTGAAAACCGCATCCTGCTGCAGCTTCAACAGAAGTTAATGAGAGCAGTGAAAGAGAACCAAAAGAGTAAAGTAGAACCAAAACAATGAGCTGAAAGGAGCTAAAAAAAATCCTAAAAGGAGGATATAAAATTCTAACTTTGTGAAATGTGTATAGATTGTGGATTTTAGATAAACAACTGACTAAAATGGTTCAAATGGAGGAGAGTCAGAGCTGAAAATGAGTTTCACTCATATAAAATGACAAACAAAATACTGTACCTAATACCTTCAGTCCACATGTTTATACAGTGGATCCTCTTTATTTGTGTGTCTGTGTAAATGCGTGCCACATTGTAAACCCATGGAATTTTCAAACGTGTGGTGTGTGTGCCATGTGTGTGTATATATAAGCTCCACATGTGATAACATTCTCCCATTTCTCTTGGTGGAAATATTTATGCAAAGTCCTCATTTGAGCATGCAGTTCAAACAGACAGGGTCCGGTGTTCTTTCCCCTTTTTCCAGACGCAGTCGCCTCCGGGGGGCCTTCCATACAAGACGAAGCATTGTGAGTGAGGCCTGCCCCTCCCCTCTCTCTGCCCCAGTATATGTCTGTTTATATCAAGAGCTGATATCCATTTTCCGTCACTCACTCTTGTAGCTCGGAGGGTATTTATTTTAGCAGGCAAGGCAAAGTTTCAAGGGAGCTGTGATGTGTAAATAGTTGTGATCCATCACAGGTGTCCCATCGCCCACGGAGAGGACGCACGGTCTGATGATGTTTAAAGAGAAGAAGATGAAAAGGAATCAGCCAGTCTGGCAGCGGTCAGTACACAGGAGTATTTATGGAAACTAATTTCCATAACAACTTGAAGGATCATATGAGAGCAGTGTAGTTGCTTTAAATGTAAATATTAAATGTAAATAATTCTAGTCATTCAACACCAGACTGATTGTGTTAACACTAATGTTACCATGCTGAGTTTTACTCTCTTTAAACTTTCAGCTGCATTAATAATATGTTTAATATTAATAATGAGAAACGTGAAAGATGTTGCTCTACCTCCCTAAAAATAACTAAATAGTGGGGTGTCGGTTAGCTCAGTTGATAGAGCATCTGCCTCATGTACGAAGGCTTAGTCCTTGACGTAGCGGCCCAGGGTTCAAATCCGACCTGCGGCCCTCTGCTTTATGTCATTCCCCATCTCTCCCTCTCTCTCCCCACGTTGCTGTCGCTATCCAATAAACTTGAGAAGGGCAAAGAAAATAAATAGTTAATACTGTTTTTTAATCAATCAGAGTTAATCTTGCTCTGTGGTGGCAGATGCAGTGCTTTTAACTTATTTCAATCCAGTTGTTTCAATTGAGTTTCATTTATATAGTGCGAAATAATAACAGAAGTGATCCCATGCCCGTGTAGAACAGGTCTAGACTGTACTCAACAATGTCAACCATGAGCAAGCAGTTGGTGATAGTGGCAAAGAAAAACTTATCTTCAACAAACCTTGACAACCCAGCTCATTGGTTGAGGCCATCTGATCAAATCAGATCATATACATATCAAATATGAATCCAGAATCAGAGTCAGATCTCAGTTTGAAGGGCAAACTCTGCTTAGAATGCAGCATCCACTGGTCATGTTACCAGTGATTACCTCTATGACTTGTGGGGCTTCTAAAGTAACCGGAGAAAAGACAGTGGTTATTAAGTTATTAAAGGCATGCTGTTCTTGTTGTGTTTGCATTCAACGCATCATCCATGCTGAATGCATTTCTTTCCTCATAAACCATCCATATTTACATTGGCAAGTCTTCCTTCTGGCCTTTGCTAGTGCATTGCTATGTTTTTTTGGCACGACTGCTGGGAAGCGATCAGGGAAATAGCATGAAACCTGCAGGAATGTGTAAAGCGTTGTCGTGTGGGTGTAAGTACGTCACATGCAAACAAAACAGGGCCCTGCTTTTAAAAAACATTGGTCCATTGTAGTTTTAAGATATTGTATTGTTAATCCCTGTGGCAAAATTCATGCTGTACATTTTACACATCTTAAGTATTTGGAAGAAATTGAGCAGGCACGCATGCACCAGTTGCAGTTGACCCTGTGCCCTGCCCTGATTTCCTTGCTGTGCTAGCTATAGTTATGTTTACTGCCCTGCTCTAACATTATATACATCCAGAAATCACTGAGCCATGGTGCCAACAACAACAACAACAACATTCTTAGGAATGTTAGCAGCTGATATCTCGATGAACACAGGCAGTGATGTCCACTGAATGTGCTGAAACCACAGCCACTCGTGGGAGCAGCCAAGCAGCCATTTTGAAGTGACTGAAACGCGCCAGGTGAGTTCGTAAAATGAAATGACTAACTTTGAAACACTCTGATGATGACTTAATCTCTCTGCTAGGGGTGCAGGGGTATGCTCAGGGTGGCCTCAGCGTGTCATCGAGCCACCCTTTAGGACCGCCCACAAAACTCTGGAGTGAAAACTGGTGAAAAACTGTTTGAACCTCTAACTCCACGTTTCAGTAATGTATCATTCAAAGTCTTTTCACACATTTTCGGCAGCTATTTTCCAACATATTGAATGCATTTTGAAAGCAATCTCCTCTACACAGATAAAGATCCAGTCTGTAGGATTGAGTGGCATTGAAAAGCGCAGATGCTGATTGCAATCCCATCATTTCACCCTCTACTAAACATGCGTAAGGCCCTAAAGCAGGCCTGGGCAAACTGTTCCACAAAGGGCCGGTGTGGCTGCAGGTTTTCTTTCCAACCAGGCAGCAGCACACCAAACTGATCTCAGTCTTCAGAGAATTGATTGGTCAAACTGTGTGCTCTTGGCTGGTTGGAACAAAAACCTGCAGCCACACCGGCCCTTTGTGGAACAGTTTGCCCAGGCCTGCCCTAAAGTAAGGTCCATGTTGAAGTGCAGCTCATCCCTCATATCAAAGACGCAGCGTGAGTCAGCCATAGTCTGGTTGTAGGTTTCGGGATCATTGCAGCCACTGCCACCATGGAAGCACCGTGGACACCGATCACATCCAGCCACAGTTCTTTATCCCGCTCGAGAAGACCTCGACAAGCCGATCTAAGCTGCATCTTCACGCTCAAATGACTCCCAGCCTATAGTTTATCCGTTTTGGGCTACTGTCACAGTGATCAACTTGGCATACTCTGTACAAGAGAACCCGCGGCATCTGTAGATATAAAAGGCTCATTCTAACTGCCTGGTTTGTTTAGTATTCTTGCTGAGTCCTTGTCAAACCACGATCTCCTTGTGCTCCAGGAAAACTCCAGGAAAACGTCTGCCACTCACCTTACACATCTCCACCCCTGCACCTTGGATTGCTGCCTCCACCGGCTCTCTACACCACAATCCTCTTCACTGAATCTCTATCTATTCCCTTTGGGATCTCAATCAACTGGTTTAAACCTTAATGAGTTCTCTGGTTTGTGTTTGCTTTATTCTTATTTTCATTGATTATACACTGATGAAAACAGACACACATGGTTACTATGTGGAGGACTGTCCCATTGGATTTGTACAGGCTGAAGAAGAAAACTAAAAAGAGCCTCAAATAGCTCCAGTAACTTTTTTTAGACATAGGGCTTATTACACATACTAGTGCAAATGTTGTTGTGGCAACAAAACCATACACCGTCATGGTGAGCAGTGGTGAGTGCAAAAGGGAAATGGTATCATTGTTGGTCAGACAATAGAGGTTTCTCTTCTCGTTGTGGACTTGAGCCATCTTGGAGTTGAGTCAGTGGAGAGACTTTGAGATTTTCCAGTTCTGTGTCCTAACTGTGTCTGTACAAAACAATTTTTACTCAAGTGTTTTCATCAGAGGGAAGCACCTTGTCTCAGAAACTCTAAACGCTAACAATAGCCTCTTCTCTTGTGGGGGTGTGGCTGTGGGCCATGCTGGAGGCTCACCCAGAAGTTCGAGAGAGCAAAGAGTTGATGTTGGAACTGGACCGAGGCTTTTTCTAGATCTAGCTCAGTGGTTAAAAAGCAACAAAGTGTCCCACGGGCCTCCCCCTGATCCACAGAACTTATTCTCTCTTTAATGCTGTGATTAGAGCTTAGTGCTGCAGTGCTGACTGAATGCCAGTTCTTTCCTCCCTCCAGGTCTGAAACTACAGCCAAGTCACTGGCAGTAAAATAAAACAAACTGTCTTTGTTGTTTCACAAACAAGAAGAACCCCACTGTTAATGTGAGATTCTCATTCTTTTAATATTTGTAAAAACAATTTCCAATTATTCATTCGAGAGGTTTTAGAACACCAAAAATGATGTTTGTTTTGGTTACTATGTTGTGCTATAGTATAGTAAAATGATATTCCATTCTTCTTCCATATTTCTTTTTTTATTGACCTTTTTTTGTAAAGCATAATATACAGTGTTTCTATTTATCTTCAGTCCTTAATGATGGCAAACCTGCCACAGTTGTAACAAGTCACCCAACAGAAAATGTACAATGACAGAACGATTACCTAAGTCTCTAACCATTACTCCATCTGCCTGGAATGTTATGTGTTAAAAAATCATCACATTTCACTATTTATAAAGCAGACAGAGCTACCATGTGGCAGAAAACCGTAGATGAACTTTGTCCAACTTTCAAAGCAGAAACAAAAACATTTGTGGAGCTTCTTTTACAGCCCCCCCCCACCCGCCCCTTCTCTGAACTATATTGCAAGCAACCGATGATGGGGCTCAGTTGTGGAGGCAGAGAACCAGGCGGCAAGAGGGGGGGATGGTAGGGACTTGCTTTGGAGGAAATCTGGAACCTATAAACTTGGGCAACTTCTATGACAAGAAGCAAACGTCACAACGGTTCGATTTGGTTGGCTGTACGACACACCTTTGTCTCCGCCTCGTGCCTTTGATCGGACCAATGGCTTCGGATTCATTCTTCCTGTTGTTTTAAGCTCAGCTGTCCAAAAAAAAAGTCTTGCGGACCAATAAGTGAGTTAGATGGGTGGGCAGCTGGAAGTTTCATGGTTGCCTCCCTTTAAAAAGTCAGATTCAGGTTGCTGTTGTTTCACATGCAGCTACAGGAGCGGGACATGAGGACAGTCTGCTTTGCTGATGCAGTGTACACTCACATAGACTAGGAAGAGATCACTGAACGGTTCCACATATGTGGATGAAGAAGCACTGCGGCAATCCAGGACTGTGCTGATTACTCACCCAATTTGGCGTTGCATGATTGGATGTGGAGCTGTTGGAGAAGAAGAACAACAAAGCAAAAGGCTGGAGAAACGCAGCATAACAGAGGGAGTTCCTGAAGACGGACAGAAGAGTGGAAAACTGAAGCAGAGGGGGAGTGGAGAGAGACACATTCAAGGAAACAGAGGAAACACTGGAAATATTCAGAAGACTGAAGGACAGAGAGTCACGTTAAGGGGAGAGAAGACAGAAGAAAAACGTGGCCAAGAATGAGAGAGGAGGAGCAGTCTAATGATGACCACCATGAGGGAGGGGTGCTTTCAAGAGAAGGACGGCCACCTTCTAATGCCTGTCCCGTCGTTGTAGCAACACCGGGGGTCACCGGGCATAAACGGCAGACAGGCTCACATACTGTGGATCAAATTACCACAGTTGCTCCTACAACATCAGCAGACGATGGCAAGGTCAAGCCAGGGGACGAGATCCAGATCTACACCCCGGCGGGACCAAAGAGACTCAAGAGGAGTCCTCAACATCGGCCACCTTCCTCAGGCCCATCCCTTTCTCCTGTCCCCGGCCCTAGTCCTGGAGATCTCTCAGCCCTTGAGGACCCACATGGCCAGCGGGTGATCGCCAACATCCGAGAGCGCCAGCGGACGCAGTCTCTGAACGAAGCCTTCGCCTCATTGCGTAAGATAATCCCAACGCTCCCCTCTGACAAACTGAGCAAGATCCAGACGCTTAAGTTGGCGTCACGCTACATTGACTTTCTGTACAGGTTCTGCAGAGCGATGACATGGACACTAAGCTCGCTGGATGTAACTACCTTGCTCACGAGAGACTGAGCTATGCCTTCTCTGTCTGGAGGATGGAGGGGGCCTGGTCAACCATGTCAGCTGGACACTAACCCAACCTGAAAGCAAGGTTTGTCTTTTGACTGTCGCCCTAAAATGTATGATGAATTCCACATGACAGGGAAATATTTTTACTCGACACTGAGGAGAGGTCTGAACTGTGTCTGCTCGCCAGTGGACTATTTAACACCTCAACTTAGATCTTCTGTTTGCTGATGATGATGATGGAAAGACTATAATTTTATGAGGATGTTTATGAGCAGCATGGAGCTGATTTTCCTGTTGTTGTCATGCAACATTTCAGATGTAACTATGGACATGGCGATTCTATTGATTTGCTTGCTAAATGTAGATGTTACAGCTCATGTATGCCAATGATAGCATTCAAGAAATGTATCATGACAGAGACATTGTGCTTAGTGTATGATTCCTAGACATTTGCACTCTGTCCATGTGGATCACAGTGGAGGACATATTTCAATATCCATTTACTTCAACAACCTGGTGGTGAAGGACACCCTGCCCTAAATGTTGCCCTCTGACACATCAGCTCTCTCAGGTTCTGAAGCTTTTCTCCTCATCATCACCCTTGATTTTATCACCACAACTGCCATCAGCGGTATCATGGGTACGCACACTTTGAGCCACATTTAAACCTTGTTATATACCTTGATCTAGTTTTGTTTAAACTAGAGAATGCAGAGGTGGGGATTAGAAGAAAATCAAAACTGGAAAGACAAAAACTGATGTCTTAAGAGAGATTTGGACCTTTGACTTTTCCGTACCCTTTCTATTCCTACTTTTCCAAAACTCTGACATATTATGAATCCCTGACCACCTCTGAACCCGAGCAACGGTGGAAAAAGTAGCCGCGGGCAGCCGTCATCCTGACTTAAGTTTCTCCTCTCTATACCCAAACCAAGCCCCTTTGTTTCTTCTGGTGCCAAAAAAAAACTCTCCTCTTGGAATTCTTTCCTCTCATTCTGGCCCAAATTTGCTTGCGTTGCACGAAACCGTGATGCAGCTAGAGCGAGCTGACGAGGAGGCATAATGAAAACAAACGGTCTCTAAAAGCCATGAATCATGTGTGTCACCATCAAAGGGGAGGCTGATGTGGCTCCCTGCTGGGCTCCCATAAACCACTGGAAGTGATGGAGGAGGTGAGAGCTGATTTATACGCACACACACACACACACACAACGTGCACACATGCATAGGTATAGCTGTGCACACGCATCCATGCACAGAAAAGCCACCCCCAGGTCCTTGTTTGAAAAATAACTTGAGGGCCAGCATACATAATTAAGAAATTTTAGGCATGCAATAAAGCGATATTATGTATTATTATACCATTTATTTGTCTCACATGAAAGATAACTAATGAGAAGTAAATGAACATCACCTGAAAGCTTTCATTTCATACAAACAATCAAACCTTCATTGCCAATAAGTCCCGGTGGTCTGTCATTAGAACGTCCCGGGGAGGAAGCTAATGTTTCCCGCTCCGATGAAGACTTCTGGCGTCTTTTACTGAGCCCCACAGTCAGCACACTGTGGTCTCAGAAGGCTAACCTTCCCTGACATGTTAGACGACACTTGACATTTAAAAAGAATTCAGTTTTTCGAGCCAAAAGAGAAAAGCAGCCCCTGTGCATTCTGTGTATAAAATCAGAGTGTCTGGCCACAAGAGTCAGAGATTTTTGCGTGTGTGCATTAATTTCATAAAGCATTTGTCTAATCACTAAGACTGTGTGACAGCTAAATATTGGTATAAAACAGTGCTGATAGGTGGAAATAAGATCATGTGGGAACAAAGACAATACTGAATATTATCTCGTTTAAATGAAGTTTTATTCCGACTTAGTATATCGATGCTGGGATCCAAAATGTGGCATTGTTTCTGTTATTTGATTACATTAATTCAGGACATTAGTGGTATCTTCATGCGTGGAAGCTTGGAAATATGAAATTACATTATGTTGATAGTCAGCGCCAATGATGAATACATTTAAATGTGTCCAGCGTGACCATTACAAAGTCTTAATGAAATCAGTCCACAGTAACGTCTGCTTTTTTTTGTCTTTCCAGCTGCTGAATGAAGTGACTGTGATCGTCTCTGCACACCTCTGCTCCGTGCTACCCTTTCTACCACTCTGATCACGTGGACTTTGATACACATGGAATTTATTAGGTACCTCACTTTTGGAGAAAAGAACTTTCAGAAGACATTTTGATAAAGATGCAGAGTGACATGAGGAAAGAGGACTTTTCACTGAAACAACTAAACCAACAAAGAGATGTCGCTTACTAAGGACAACCTGACAATACAGGTCAGCACGGGCCCATGTCCGTGTTCATTCTTTTGTCTGTTTCATCTTATTTTACCTGCAGTTAAAGCTACACTTCCATCTCGCACAGCGTTTTCCGACAGACGCTTTGGTTCTGTAGGAGCATTTACTTGAAGTATATACAGTGTGGTCCTTAATGATTGACACTGACACAATATAACTGACATCAATATCAGTCTTGTGATATAAAAAAGACAAGCGGAGAGATCCCTGGACCTTTACATGTAGCGATACATACAGCACATGTATCATTATTTGTCTAAAAAATAAAACTGTCCTCAAACTATTCACGAGATTCTTGTTGGTTTGGGTAAAACTGGAGGATGAACGGTGCAAAGATTTATACGGGCACCACACCCTCTTTGTCTCCTGTCTCTCTTGTTAAACTCTCTCTTGTTTTCCTTACTTCCTTCATCCCCTGTTTTTTTTTTTTAATGAGGTCTGTGTGCCTTTGTTTGGTCAGTCATGAACAGTTAATTCCTCCAGAAAGAACATGTTTATGTTCGATTAAGGGCTCTGAGGATATTAGCCTGTTTGGACCTAAATTTTAGGTTTATTTTTATGCCTGTAGGTTTACCGTTGTTTTTCCTAACACTTTAGCAACTTAAAGTTAAATCATTAGACTTTTCACGCCAGGTAAATTCAAACAGAACTACACATAGAGTATGACGTAATGAAACAGTTGTGGTATAAACTGCGGCCACATTTTGTGAAGTCAAAAAATTGCATCATTCTCACAATCACAATTGTACCTGATGATAATAATAATCATACTCAGTGTGGTAGTCAAGACCAAGACGAGGCCAAGACCAAACAGTTCTTCTAGGTGAGAGGTAAGAGATTTCCGAAGCATAACAGGTGAAGCGTCACCTACACTCAGCTCGTGCTGAGTGCTGACAAAACTTTGACGTGGTCCCAGCCGTCTCACTAAACGTTGCATTTCAGGATTCACATATTTCTGTCGCGTTTTCTTTTTCGATGCTGTTTTGTAGATGAACTATTTTTGTGGTTTTGGTGACCAAATTTTATTACAGAAGATTTGTCTGACATATCCTCCGAGACAGCCACGGCCTCTTGTCCTGTCTTCTGCAGTAGCTTTCTTGGAGTGAATGTGAAAGGGAGCGCGTTTGAAGCAGAATGTTTCAATCAAACAAACAGGCACAGACTGAGTTCAACAGACAGAATGCACGGGTAATTTAGTGATATCCATGCAGTTGTGGTCTTGACCAGTCTTGAAATAAAATCCCAAATCCTCTTTGTCTGAGACTGAGACAAGACTGAGTAAAAAATGCGGTTGACTCTGAGACGAGACCAACACTGATTCCAATCTCGTCTGTACTTGATCGGAGTACGGCAGCACTGAACATAACGAATAATACTTCTCTCTTTACTATTCTTTCGTGTACACATAAGTTGTATGCCAACAATGTTTGGCGAGAAAAAAATTAGCTTCTACTGGAAATATTTTTTTTAATCAAGAGGAAAAGACAAAAATAACAGTACAAAATAGACAATCTTTCTATACATACACGATAGGAAATGTGAAAGAAAAATAACACATACAGGTAAATAATAAAGAATAGCATGAAACAAAGATTTCAATGTCATGTTTATAGATACAGAGTTACTGTAAGTCCAGTTAGTTAAGAGTTACCAATACACATACTACTGAATGCATTAAGGCACGTGTGTGTCATGTGTATTTGGTCTTGGAGATTCTATTTACAGTGTCTTTCTTTAAGAAGAAGGTACAAATGACATCGGTAATAAAGGGAATTAAGAGTTGAGGCTACTGGCCTCTACATAAAACGAAAACAGCCACTGGGAATATAATACAGGAGAGGTCATTTACAGTATTGGACAGACAAACACACACAAACATACCAACGCTTGCACATGTATGCACAAAACACATGGCAGAAGTCTACATATGTACTAGTACACATAAAGTCACACCCATATACACTCAGACAACATTTACTTCATAGACACCACACGCACCTGCTGGGCACACTGTAAGAGAGACACAGCATATGGTTTAAATGCCGTCACTTGGTGTTAAGAATACTATGAACAACACTAAATTAAAGACACACTTTTCAGTTGCGCCGTTTACAGAACACCAAACATCCACGCAACTTTTATCTCACTTATTCCTGCTGGGATGGAGCTGTGGTGCAAGAGCAGTGGGACTTCTCTGACTTCACTTTTGGTTTCCACCGTGCTCTTGTTTAATATAAAAAGCTCTAAGGCCTCCTGTTGGGCAGACGATGCCCAGGGTCTGACTAAAGCAAACTGAACATACAGTTTCCTACCTGAATGCTTAACTGATACAACTTCCTTCGGCCAGTCAGATTAAATTGACTAATCTTAATCTAGATTTTTTTTTTTTTTTTTTTTTTTACAAAAGCTGCATTTACACACATGCACCAAATCAAGGCTCTGTCTGCCAACAAGAGCTCAGGTTATGCTGCTTTAAATCTAACCATGCATGTAAAAACTCAAAGGAAAGCTCTGAAGCAACATTTTGCAGACATATGTAAGGAGCTGCTAACTAGTCAAATATGAATTTTAGTCCTCTCGGTTTTAGTGTTGAGAAGTTTTTTTTAGAAGCTTTAACACACTAAAACAACAGAAGTTTGGAAAAAGAGCTGTACTTTATTTTTGTGTATCTTTATTTTGGCCACAAATTTAGTCAAATTCTATCGTCTACATTCGGCTATCTGCAGCTCTAATCTAAAAACATTCATATTGGTTAGCCTAAACCTAGTGTGCATGAAAAATGCACATCAACACGCTTTATTTTGCTACAAAACAACCCTAAAAACATGATCTTGTAGTTTTACTTTTGGAATGCAGAGCCTGAAGTCGTTTAAATAAATGAGCAACACTACCTCTACTTCAAATATCAACTTAGATGATGGACGGACGTGTTTAGCATGGCATTGTCTAGGCTGATTGTAACATGACAAGAAGAGCTGCTACTACAACTGTAGAGAAAGAGAGAGAGAGAGAGAGTCTCATATGGAAAAACACTCAAGTTCACAAAACAACCTTAGTTTCCTTAATCAGACTGTGATAAGGCCTTTTTTTTACAGAATGAAGACAGCATTGAAACCAGGCCAGGTCACTGTTCTCAAAGTCCAAACAAACAGTATACCAAAAGTCTGCATAATAAGATGTTCACCCAAATCCACAGGTTCAAACGTTGTCTTTTAAAGTCTCTGTAAGAGCAGTATCCATGCTGGTCCCTTGTGTTGCTTCCACACAGTCCCATTGCCAAGTGCAGGCTATTTTAAGGCAGTTTTCTTTGGGTGATGTCCATTAAGTGCATTAACATTATTGCTACTATAGAACAATACAATGGTCCTCAGTGGTGCCACGGTGGAATGAGCGCTCCTTTAGTCTCAAATATAAACAATAATATACAGTATTCAATACTAGTGGTACATCAATAGTTCATCACTGCCTTTGTACATATGTGTGTGTGTGTGTGTGTGTGTGTAGGTGTGTATGTGTGTACGTGTATGTGTGTGCATCTAAGACACTGAACAGCAGTGAAAAACGATTCTGCTCTTAGATCTTGCCTACTTTTCAGATTAACTTCAGAGGAAAATACAACTCTACAGTATTCCGGCCAATTGCGTGTCCTTAGAGTGAGTCAGAGACTTCATAAGACATCTCAGATCAAAAGTGGGAAAAGTATAGCAAACACAATTTCATCCAAATCTTCAAAAACTATTAAATAACCTACAGAGAGAGTTGTTGTTTCTTTTCCCAGAGCTTTGGAATTTCTTATGGTTCACATTATGGAATGAACAGTGCAATAAAACAACAAGGACATTTGCCCCTTCTTTGTTTCTTCTACAAAACCACAGATGTCCATTTTGTGTCTTCATTTTCTCTCTTTCCCTCAAGTTCTTTGTTGTCTTTTTTAGTGGTTAACTGCATGTAATGACATCATTAAAACAGACAATCTCTGTGTCTTTTTTTTCTCCACTCTTTCTTTGCGATGTAGCCACTTCTTCCTGTTGATATTTTTTTTTTTTTTGCATCTTATCCATCAGGTGGATGCGTTTATGCTTTCACCTGATGTCATAGGTTCATTCTGCATTTGTCAGCATATTTGCATTCCCGTTTGGTTTGCATTTGCTTCAGGCTCTGATGTGGGAGCAAAGTGGCAGAGGAAGAAAGGAATTTATCATCCAAAGTCTCTCGTTCTGAAACCTGAAGTTGGTCCTTAAGTTAAGGCAAAGTTAAGGCAACCAAACAGCCGCTGGTACATAGTGCTTTGAAAAGAACAGAGCTGGACTCTGCAACTGAATTCTGTCTGTTCCTCTAAGGTTTGTGGTCACAGAGCTGTGGGTCTGGACCTCTGGACATACACACACACAAAAAAAAATCCAATGTCAGTCAGGAGACATGAAAAGTCTATTAAAAATCATCTGGTATTGCTCTTTGGTGAGGTTTCCCAGTTGCAGGTAGTGCTGCTGGCTTCAGCTGAGTGGTAACCAGCATTGAGGTGCTCATACGGCAGGTCTGTAGAGGTTCAGCATTGTGTGTTGGTGGACGTGCGTGTGTGTGAATAAGGCAGATGGGTGGGGCTCAGTGGCATTAACAAAAAAACACGTCCCCTTCATGGTCATGTGACAGCGCGGGAGATCTGAGGCTACAGGTGGAGCCCAAATCCTGAAAGTGAGTTCTGTGAGGTGATTGGTCGGATTCTTCTACATGGAGTCACTGTCGTCCATTGGCTCGTCAGGGAGGCTGGAGGAGAGGGTAAAAAAAAAAAGATGTAAGTGGAGAGCTGAGCCTGAAAGTGTGTATTTTTTGTCTCTGCTTGGTAGCATGACTGGGTATGTTTGCGCGTGTGTGTGTTCTGTACCTCTTGTTGGAAAGCACTCCCACAGAGAGTGAGGCCAAAGCATTGACAGCATCCGTTTCCTCGCAGTCTCTTCTCTGAGCAGCCAGATAGGACAGACCCACTGATCCACTGTAAGGCTTCACCCTCTGCCAATACTGGCCTGCAACACACACGCATAGAGGTTACTGTGATTGTAGACATGCAAACAGTACACCGATGTCTATCCTGTACAGATTTCAGCAGACTAACATGCAAAATAAATAAATTAATTAATAAAGTGTTGATGTTGCTCACTTTGTATCTGTATGACAGTCTGCAGGGAGCGGACTGCATTAGCGTTGGGCTTCTGGAGTAGGACTTCTTCTGCCAGTGGGTCCTACAAGACAAATAGGTGTCCATGAATCAAATGATCATTTTCATTGGCAAATACTTGGTTAACAAGTGACTGAAGAGATACGGTAAAATGTTTTGAACTTTAGACCTGGAATAAAACAAGGACAAATACTTGAAACAGACATGCTTGTGAAGAAGTCATTAAAAAAACCCAGCATGCCTTACCTGTATGCCCAGGAGTGCACTGACACAGGCTTCAGATGCGTCACAGATAGCAGTTAGGTCGTGACCTCCCTCAAGGGCCAAAACCAGACGACCTCCTGCTAGAGACATCAGCTGACGGGTCAGGAAGCTGAAACCTGTGGTCAACAAACAAACACACAGAAATGTTAATGTAGGGTGAACAATACGAATAAAGCTGCAATCATGACACCACTTACTGTAAGTCGATGAGTTTTACTATAAGTTCCAATATTTTATTTATATATTTCATATTTTGACCTTGTGGATCCTCCCACAGCAACATACCGACTGTCAATTACTATAATTATGGTTACATCAGTGATGTACAGTAGAAGGCACAACTCCTGCTCTTTGGTCCACGTTTGGCTGGAGCTGTAATAATCTATTAATAACTCTAAATACCCACAGGACCATAAAGTAAAGTTCTTACTGGCATCCTTTGCTAAAAAGGAGACCTTGAGGTAACGAGTGGAGGACAGACTGTGCAGTCTGCGGTAGAGAGCCGTGCTTACATTTGGCGGAGACCTTGTACCCTCCTAGAGGAGCCGGATTTCCCTCAGCGGCATCAAACCCAGCCGACACCAGAACGACATCCGGAGAGAACTCCTGGGCGATGGGCATCACCACTGACCTGTAGGGACACAACGCACAGGCACTTTAACTTCAAAGGACAGCGGAGAGATCCCTGTTATTGCAGTTCCTACTGGTTGCCAATAGAGGCTGATACAAGTCATATA